>JAAMPD010000350.1:0-58517 GCA_025266255.1 Trissolcus basalis | reverse complement strand
TTTTTTTTTTTTTTTTACTTTTATAACATCAATATAGTGAGAAATGAAAAAAAGCTGAACGACATTCAAAGAGAGAGTTGCTGCAAAAAAGTCCATTTTGTTTGATGAAAATGTATTTTTTCATGAAGCAGACAAATTGCAAATTCCAAAAGCAAATTCATTGTGTTGAAATTCATTGAAATAATTAGTTTAATTTGTATCGACAGTTTGAATAAGTTCAATAATTCATATTCCTTGTTGATATTTAGAGTTAATTTGTTAATCGACTAAAAATGATGACCAATAATTTTACTTTGAAAACACAAATTAGTGCGCTCTTTAGCTAAACCCAAAAACGAGATCGAACCCCCCGATTATATTCACAAGTAGCAAATTTTATCGGACGTTTGAATTAATATTACAAATGATAAACGATCTGCAATAATGTACTCTGTACCACTGAAGTAGTTTATTATCCAACGTTCAACGATATTAAGTTTGCATAATTAATGCAGCGAAACTATAATGTTAATTGCAGTGTAAGATCAGATTTAAGTTTCACAAAACTGCCTAGGTCAGTTCTGGCATTGAACAAGTAATCATTAATCCAGATGAGAATAAAATTTGTTTAACTTTGTTATTATCAACCGTTGCACGCAGCGCAACTAAAAGTTCTGTTCGACCGCAGTTTAGTGGAACTTGAAAAGCATCTTCAATAACATAATAAAAATTTCAAACCGTGCTCAAACTTTCGAACTCTTAAGCTTCAGATAGTTCACTTAAAAATAGTGCATATAGCTCGCTCAAATAGCCGTCGAGAAATTCATGAATGAAATTGTTACAACGATTCGTGACAGATTAACGAAACGTTATTTCAAAAAACGTATACTTCATTTTAATAATAGGCGTTTCGTATCGCAAGCAGATCGTAATTGCGCGTCTACAAAACGTTTGCAAGGGACGATATATAGTTCCAAGCAAAAGAACAATCAGACTAATTGATGATTTTACAAGATATCATCTCTTACATCAAGCTTATTAAACTGAAATTGACAGAAATTAAAAAACCTACAACGTGTCCTCATGTCAGATCACATTATGTTTGTTTGCATATCAGATCAATATCTCCAGAAGCGACACTACATATCATTATAATTATTTTAATATACTGTTCCAGTGTGCTTCAACGTTCGGCTTATCATCGTATCAAGTGCTTTCATTAGTGCAGGCCTTTCTTTTCCAACTCTTGACACTAGTTAAAAGATGTGGAGCAAGACTATTGCATTAGAAAATTTGAACCTCAACTATATCTTGTAACAAACTACTAAGTACTGCTAAAATTTTCGTCTAAAAAAGAAAAGAAGAAAAAAAAGTACCAGCGATTGAATTACGAGTGAAAAATGCAATTAGAAGTATACAAGACAGGTGAAAAGAAATGGTATTAGACTTTTATTGAGACTAATCAACTTCCATAAAGACAACATCAATTCATCAATATTTAATTGACCAGCTAATCAAATTCATGTTGAATCAAATGATATCTTGACGCTAATAGTACAATTCCCACATTAAATCGATTAGATGGGGACATAAACATCCGATTCAATTAGCTGTTGACGTTTAGGGCGAGGAGGGCTCTACAAACTTGAGCTACTTCTCAATGAATAAGTGCGCCGTACGATCTTATTGTCGTCAACAGACCGGATCCGTTCAGTCAACAATGATCTCTAAACAAATCGTCTCGGTTGCGAATTCGCACCCACCCAGATACGTTCCGCAATGCAGATTTTGAAAGGCACCAGATCAATGGCTCAGCCGAACGAGGCAAAAAAAACTGTGCTCGACTCTCTTTTAGAAACAACTGCAGTTGACGAGTGATATAGAAATGTTCAATTTTTTTTAGGGCAGTAGGTTTCGAGCTCCTTCGAATGAGTTTAAATCGTCAGCCGGTGGTTCGATCTAAATATAAGCTCTACATGCAAGGAGACTCTGGGGCAACGTGTGTTATTGACCTGGTGGCCGTTTTCGCCCTGGAAAGAAGGTGCTGAAACGAAAGTGAAAGCGTCTAATGGTGTTAAGAATAAGGTTGGCTTACACTCAGATCGTGCCAAAAGACTCGCCACCGCAGGACTGCCCGAGTCTCCAGGTTCTAGGATGGAGACAAAGACGTTGAAAATTGGAGGGTCGTAGTTCTCTCGAGGGGGCGTGGACCGCTCGGTGGCATGGAACTCTATTTCTTTTTCTGCTTTTGTACGTGCGGAAGTCGAGTTCCGGACTCGTCCTGGACCGGCTCGAGAAACCCAATATGGCTCGAGCAATCGTGCTGTTGCGCAGGGTTGCTTACCCTGTGAGCGAGTCTCGCGAAACTGTTGCCTCTTTTATGATTTTCCGTTAACTCTACCGACGACCTGGTCGCTCGAAAAAAATCTAACCCGGTGATATGACGATCCGAGATGATGCGCAAATTTTTCGGACAATTATCGTTGCTGCGGGCGGGTTGCGGCGAGTCTATTGCGGTCGCGTGCAGCACCTCGCGATTGCCAAGCTTTGACTGGCCCGAGTCGGTCGGCCATTGCCGTATTGATTACTCGACCCCGGCTGGTTCTTTACCACGTTCGGGAAAATAGAGGACGCGTGCGCGACGCGACCTATTCTCCGTGGAACTTTCCCCAGGCCGACGATGCGTTCGATCTCAGCCTCAGCAACCGACGGATCCACAAAAGATGTTCGTCTTGCGAGCTGAAAATGAAAATTAAAAATCAATCAGATGTACCAGACTGGGGATCAATAATTTTGATCGATTTTTTTTTTTTAGATTTTTTTGTCAATAAAAATTGAGGTTGCGGAAATTGAGTCATTAGCAAGATTGATCGGAGGTTGCAGGGTCAATTAATTAATTGTTTGTTCGGAGTAGATTGCACTAAGATGATATGATTAAGAGTTTTGGCTCTGGAGTGCATTTTATGAAGTAGCTCTACAGGATGGATTTGAATTTAATCCGTCCATAAATCTTCGAGATTGCCGAGAGAAAAGGCGAGAATCATAATTAAAGTTCATAGTTAAAAATAGTTAAATAATGCCAACTCGGTCCAGCCTGGAAATTAAATGGTTTTTAATTGACCAGTATCGCATTTTAATTTCAGTTTGATTTCGAAACTCCAACAAGTAGATTTATTATTTTTTGTTTAATGAGTTAATCAATGAGTTTACAAAAGCAAAAGTTTGTTACACTTTTGAACCACTTTGGGTCATTGCGCTCGATTTTATTATAGTTGATTAAATATTGTTACAATTCAGACGAGCCGTAATTTTGTAACGAGCTTATTGTAGATCAGCGAATTTTGTTGTGAAACACTGCCCTGTCCGGATTATATTAAATGAAAGTTTCATCGTAGCTTAATACAATTCTCCCTTTGTTGATAATTACGACAGCGCGTGGCAAATCTGTTTAATGCACTTTTCACCTTGGTCTTGAGTTCGGAAAATCAACAAAACTCGATCAACCTTTTTGAGAACTTGAAATATCAAGAAAAAATTTTTTTTCAGAAAATCATACAGAAGGAAGCCAAACTTTTAACTTTAAATGTTCAAAGTGGTGGAAAATTTTTTTATATAAACTGACCTTTTTATCCATGTAATTGGTTATCAAAGTGAATGGAAAATGTCTGACGCAGTTCCTTGGTTGAACTACTGAAAATTGTTTCTTCAAATTTCGCACTTCCGCAATAAAGATAAACGAATCAGTGCTGTGTATTTTTCAATGTGTACTCTTCAATATTACTACAGGATATTGGAAATTTGCAATTTTCCATTACTGTACAAATGAATAACTTTGTGTAATACTATATATAACAATGTGAATTATTTCTTAATAAAATGGGTTCAAAATTGTTCACATAATTTTTGAATTTTAAACAAATAAATTTATTGTTTTATCGAATACCAAATTTTACTATTATTAATTTAATTTATGCAAAATTATATGTAATAAGTAAGTGAAACAAATAAAATGAAGTGAGAAAGTTTTTAATTATCGGAAAAAGAGAAGAATTTTATTAAATTTTATTATTTTTCATTTCTTCATCAGATGTATTCTATTTGAGAAAAGAAAAATCTGATTATACATGAAAATTCATTTGAATGCCGCTTTTTTCAAATTACTGTTGGTTATATCGTTATCTGTAAAAAGTAAGTTCTGCATTCTGTTTCCCGCTGCTTCCGTAGAGTCAGCTAGAACGCTGCAATCGCTACATCAATGAAACCCGCGCATGCGCACAACAGCTGCATTGACATGTGTATTATGTACATATAATTTTCTGGTCGCATGTAAAAAGTCACATGTTTTGTTTCAATCTTCTTTCAACTAGTCAAATTTGTTTTCAAAACAACGTTATTTGTATGACCGTATTTTTATATGAAAAACTGTTAGATTAAATTTAATCATGAGTTTATTCCATATAAACAGGTAAGTACTGGTTGAATCCACTCATAAATCAGATTTATGGTTACATTTGATTTTAATTTAGCATTTTTATTTATCATTTCAATATATTATAATTTTTATTATGGAAAAAAAATTGATTTTAAAAAACAATATTTTTTAGGTATGAAGGAGAAGAAGAGAAATCAGAAGAAGAAACTGAGGAGAGTCACTTTCTGACTCTAATCCGAAAAATAGAAGAGCGTAAAAAGCAAAAAGCAGCCAAAAAGGCTGAAGCAAAAATAGTCGAAGCTGAAGTTAACAAAGTCGAAGAAGAAGAAAATAAGCCTCCAGCAGAAAATGTAATTAAACCGCCATCAGAATCAAATGAAGAACCAGTGAAGAAAAAGAAAAAGAAGAAACGAGTCGAAGAGGGAGAAATAAGCAAAGATCAAACTCAAGACGAGAAGCAAGAAGAAGTGAACAAAAATGAAACTCAGAACGAGGAGCAAATGGACATTGAGACAGCTGAATCAAACCAGGAGAAAGAGAAAAGGACTGCAGATGACGAGTCTGAAAAACCCGAACCACCAAAAGATTGTGGTTTTACCATTCTTTCAACAGGGAAAAAATTCAAAAATAAATCAGTGAGGCGTGTTTTGCCTCGTTGGTTAGCCCAGCCGAACATAATCTCTTCAGATCTGAATTCAGGGCCGAGTCTAGATGAAAATGACTGTGGATTGGATCCTATTTTCATCTCAGCTCTGAAATCCAACGGATTCGATAGACTGTTTCCAGTGCAAAATAATGTTATTCCATTTCTTTTAAAATGCGATGAAGACCGAAGAAGAGGTGTCTGGGTTAGAGACACTTGTATCTGCGCCCCAACAGGCAGTGGAAAAACGTTGGTGTACGTTCTTCCTATCCTACAGATCCTAAAAGATCGTTTCGTCAAAAGAATAAGGTGCCTTATTGTCTTACCAGTACAAGAATTGGCTGCACAAGTTTACAAAGTTTTACAAACTTACGCAGCTCCGACGAAGTTGGACATCGGATTAATCTCTGGCGCCAGTTCCTTTGAAGAAGAGCAGAAAAAAATTATTAGAAAAAGTATGACTTCATGCAATTCGACGAAATTTAAAATTTATTTTATTGTTTAGATTGTTCATGTTTAATTATATTTTCTTTTAGGATCGAATGGTGAATTCGTAAGTCTGGTTGATATTTTGGTAGCAACTCCAGGAAGGCTTGTAGATCACATAGAGAAAACGGAAGGTTTTTCACTATACCACTTGCAATTTTTAGTTATCGACGAAGCTGACAGAGCTACCGACTGGTTGCAACATATCCCTGTTCCTCATTCTAAACCGCCGCCCTTGACACTGGAAAATATAAATTCGAGGTATATTTTATTAATTTCTCCAAATTGTACCAGAAATAATCTATTAATCATAATTTATCTTTTCTAATTATCTTAATTGTTTTTAGCCCTGTGACACCAGTTCAGAAAATACTTCTCAGCGCCACGCTGTCTCAGGATCCAGAAAAAATCAGTCGCCTGGGACTCTTCCGTCCCATCCTCTTCACCACAGTAAACTTCTCTAAAGATGAAGACATCGACCTTGACAAACTCCAGGAAGAAACCATGGCTCGGTTCACTATCCCAGAGAAACTCAGCGTACGACTAGTAGAATGTCCCGCCGAATACAAACCTCTAGCAGTAGCTCACATTCTGCTCCAGAAAGAAAAGCGTGAAAAAACATTGATTTTCGCCCACTCCGGAACTTCAGCCCACAGACTATGCCTTTTGTTGCGAATCATGGTCAAAGAAAAGAACATCGCCGTTAAGGAACTTTCATCGCAGCTGACACCGAAGCAACGAGAGGAAACTCTCAATCAATTTGCCGAGGGCAAATTTCAAATGTAATTAATTATGAATCAAAGAAATTCCGACGCATCGGATCAATTGAAATTTATCTTTTAAGCTCGTTGAATTTTTCATACGATAGCTTTCATTAACTTTTCACTTTGCGAGTTTTCGTGGGTTTGGTAAAACGAACGTCTATTAATTACTGCCTTTGTTTTCAGACTTGTCTCCTCGGATGCTTTGGCTCGTGGTTTGGACATTCCTGGAGTGACTATGGTAATTTCTTATGATCCTCCAAAATACATCAAAGGATACATTCACAGGATTGGAAGAACGGGAAGAGCTGGCATGCCAGGCACAGCAGTTTCCATTATAACGCCAAACCAGCGTGAACATTTCACTCAGATGCTCAAGTCATCTCATACTCCAATTCCTGAAACCGAAAAGGACGACTTTGACCAACTCGCTGAAACCTATGACTACTCCGGTCATCTGGAGAAATTGAGACAAACGCTCGTCGACGCGAAATCCAAGGTCTCGAAAAAAGTGAAAGCAACGAAACGTAAACACTGACAGCAAATGTATCATTTCCCCAATCGAATGTAAATAATGTACATTTTCACCAACTGAAATTTTAATAAACAAAAAGAAAAAGTCAATCAAGTTTTTATCTAATTCAACTTAGCAAATTGAAAATTGCAATTGATATTGCAAAGTTGGAACGGAAGAAACATTTGAAACTACTTCGCAATCGTAAAAATTGTGTCACTTGAAAAAAAAACGATTGTTCCAAATTGCTCCAAAAATTTAACATTTTGGCAACAACATTTGTTATATTTTCCTTGACATTAGGTGAAGGGAATTGAAAAGTGCGGGTCACGTGATCCGGAGGGCTCTGTGTATAGCATGCGCCTAGTTGTGTGCGCAAGGTTGAGGTGACAAAATGGCCGCAGCCAGTGCAATATTATATGACGACGGGACAGCTCGAAGTCGCAAGCGATAGATAGAAAAAATGTAGAGACACTGTTGGAGACGTGGAGACGCGTGACAGGTAACGCTCATCAATCTGGGTCGAAGCTAAGATGCCGCGTTCGGGATGCGTGCACTGACCACGGCGAACGTTTGTTCGCAGCAGACGGGAATGACGGATATTGACAGTTCGACACTTTGACAGAAGATAAATAAATAGTCGCGCTGACGATTTGGTCCGCCGCTGTGTGACACTGTCTTTGCGATGCCGTGAACATGACAGACTTTCAAGATGACATCAAGTATGTAGAAGCCAATTATCTGCGTTTGTTTCCTCTTCCTTCTCGCTGTCCCTTTTTGTCTCGCTCTGAAAAGAAGAAACAACTTTTTTATTCTACTACACCATTTTATCACACACCTTTTGCACAATCTTTTTATAATTCACAATCACAGTTGTTCTACACCACCGCCACCACCAAATCTTAACAACTGTCAAACAGACAACACCGTTCTTGTTTACCTGTCAACGGAGCTGTCAAAACCGCTTCGGCTCCGAGTTCATTTGATCCCTCTCCTTACTTTTTTTTGTTTACAGTTTTGATTCCAGTCGCACGCCACGAAAGCTTTATCACTGCGTCAAAACTGAAATGAAATGACAGTTATTGTTTTGTGAGAATCCAAAGCTGAGTTAAACGAACACAACCCATCGCACAGTGTTGGCAAATGTTTCGGCAAGTGGCAGCTGACTGTTGGTGTTTGTTATTGCGCGACAATGTGTCGACGTTTAATTGTTATCTATGCGGTTTTGCGAGTTCGCACGGTGCAAAAGTTGCAGTTTGTACGTTGACGCCAGTGCGCTGACGACGAATGTCAAAAAAAATTATAATAACCCGCTTGACAGCTACCAAAAGCATGGATTTCGATCAATAACTCTCCGGATTTTTTTTTCTAACCATTACAAGATTACAGGTAATTTTAATTGCTCGACTTCGCCTTCTTTTTTTTTCCTTTTCGTCAAATAATTAATTAACATTAGATCAATTAGAGTACAAGTTTTAATGAACTTTATAATCGTCAACAAAAAGTTTTGAATGAAAAGATATAATTAATCGAGTTTGGAAGATTGAATAAGAATATTTCGTAAATGAAAATCAAGTTGATCAATAGGGGAAAAATGAAACTTGTGCAACGCGCTCGAGAGGAACAATTGGTTTTGACATTTTTGCGTCACCTGCATCTTGATTGCAGGCCATTTTTATCACTTTCCAATTCGAACCTTGGACTCGGCATTTTTTTTTATCTGTCGTTTTATTTTATTATTTAACAACTCTCATCTGGAGATCTATTGTTAAATTAAAAACCCCCGGACATTTGTACCGGATTTATAGGCAAAGTACAAAGACATATTATCTTTAGTCAAAGTAGAACGTCACCGACAACAAACCTGACAAACCACGTTTGTCAATTGACCAAACGCACGCTCTCGTGCCATTATAATCTTCTCACGTAAACTTTTTTCCTGTTTTGACTAGACTCTCTTTTTTTACTTTATCACACGTTCGGGCGATTGTAAAGCCACCGGGGAATCGATTTCCTCTGTCATTCTTTATTAACATTGGTTCTTAACGAAAGAAAGAAAGAAATAAAGACCGACCGAAAGACTTATATTTTACTCACTAAAATTATGATAATTTTTTATAACAATTGTTCACTGCATGATCTTGCATATGAGAATCGTATTACAAATCTTTCCACTTTATCGAAAGCATTTTTAAAAAGCACCAGTCTGCTATTTTTATCACGCATTAAATTTCTGTTACTATGGTTGTAATGATACATTTAATATTGTAATATTGTTTACGATGCAAGATTTATTTGTTTTAATATCAAAGATGTTCCTTTAGGATTGACGTTGAAACATTGAATTTACAGTACACCATCCGAAATGAACATAATGCGTAAATTACGAGGGGCTAATAGCGTCGGAGGTATGGCTTCTGCAGGTAGCGGAAATTCGGAGGAGGGCCCAGGGGGCACGAACTCGCAGCACACTGCGTTGGGCCTGATGCACCTTAAGAAGTTGTTCTCGGAGTACACCCATCCGACACACCCCCTCTCAGACGCCGAACGCGACGACAAGTTGTATAATATGCTGCCATTGTTCTGCAAGGTGAAACTAAAAAAGAAAAGCTGAAAGAAAAAGTTGTATAAACATTGGTCATTTAGAACCAACAGAAATATCACGTCGCTCGAAATGAAACACTGATTGCAACTTTTCACTCTCTAGTAATTCACTGTTCAAACTAACAAGTAACAAAATTTTGTTAACAAATTTTCGCAATTCATTGATTTAAACTAAAATGTATAAAAAAAAAGTGGAAACACTTGTAAAGTGCAGGTTTGAATTTTGATATCCATCAGTATTCAATTTCCCCCTAGTTTCACGCACGATAAAAGCGACCTGAAATCTTTTAAGGGTTTCGTCCCTACGATGGTTGTTGGATGCTTTTTCGGTTCCGTGAATCGAAGAGATTGAAAAAAAGGAAGGACGAGAGAAAGATGATTAAAAATTAAAAAGTGTGAATAAATTGTAGGTTTTCGGAACCAGTCCATCAGGGGACATGAACGAAAAATTCTGGGACATCCTGGCGTTCACGCAACAAGTTTCCAAGCTGATGGTCTCGGAGATCAGTCGGAGGGCGAGCAACCAGAGCACAGTGACAGCCAGCTGTGCAATCGTCAAGTTCCTTGAGATCGAAAACAGCGAGGAATCCAGCAACGGGTGGATGTTGCTGTCTGCGTTGAACCTGCTCGCTGCTGGGGACGCGAATTTGATACAGGTGTGAACAAAAAAAAAACAAACAAAAACAAAAAACGTTTCCGTTCAGTGGAAAAACGAGCAGCTAATCGATGAACATGATTAATTTGTCGGGATGAATTTTTAGAGACGAAATTGGATCCATATTTTTATCCCCCGAGTGAATGCTTAATTCAGTTCACGAAAAAAGTATATATTCGAATGTACCAAATCACGTTGCGGGGGGTTCGATGAGACGTGATGACGCACAGGTCGTTGGAATTATGAAAATTCAAACTTCATAGATTTTTTTTTAATGTAACGAGACGAATGTTCATTTAAAGGACGCCTCATAAAATATGCTAATCTCGCGAAACATTCTGATGGGAAACATTTTTCCGATAACGTGAATGGCACTTAATTATGCGGACAGTTGAAAATAATCCCACTTGTTTCCTCAGGCCATGACGACTGCGTCAGTTCCGTCGACCTTGGTGAAATGTCTGTACTTGTTTTTCGATTTGCCTGAAATGAACGAGGATGAGGCCGACGTTACGGACGCAAACAGCGAATTCACACCGAGAGAGCGGCGGATTTTGTTGTTAAAAATATTTGTACAGGTGGCTATGAAGTTTGTTATAAAAAATTATAGCTTTTTGAATTGGTTTTGCACTTGCGAGCCCAGAGCTCTGGCTGAATTGAATCAATAAACCGCTTGTAAATAAATTGGCGTAATGAATTTGACGTTAAATCGATAACGTCAGTTTCATTGTAATAAATCGACGTTTGATTTGCAGTTGTTGGTGAGATTATGTAGGTACCCATACCCGGCGGAGGAGCTCGCTCGCAAGGACGATCTCACGTTACTTTTCTCAGCGATTACGAGCGCGTGCCCGCAATACAACGTCGAGTGGCGCAAAGGCGCCGCTGAAGTACTAATGACTTTATCGAGACATGGATTAACACAAAATGTTGTCTCATACATTCACAGTATGCACTTGTTATCGTACAATTAAAAGCAAACATGAGATCTTGTTTGAAATTGTTAACACAAATTGATTGGCTTACAGATAAGGGCTGTATAGGACATTGCGTAGACAACATGCAACGTGTACCTGAATTAGCGCCGTTAGAGATTGTAGAGATGTTCGTGACAGTGTTCTGTTTTTTGAAAGACTCAAGTGAGGTCTCGCAAACGCTTTTGGACGACTTTCGAGCTTGCCAGGGATATATATTTTTGTCAGAATTCCTACTAAAGTAAGTGAACGATTTTTTTTTTTTTTTTTTTTTTTTTTTCTGACGCTAGATTGAACATTGTTGAAGCTACGTCTCAGTTGTCCCGGTGGTGCAACGAACTTTATAAATAACTTATGACAAAATCGATGAACAGATCAAATTGATTGTTTTACTGTGCAGACACGCGCCGATGGAATTGGACCAGGAAGGTCGAACTGAGGCACAAGACGCGATACGAAATTTGGTGCTGATGCTAGCATCCCTGACCATGTGCGGTCACACTGAACTGAAACCTAGTCAAGCGAGCACTGGCACGCTTTTCAAAATGCTGAACTTTACTTTGCCACAACCGAGTAACAGAGGTACAAAATAACTTCACAATAAACGTACCATCATTTCGGAATATAAAACTCACTGATCTGAATTGAACGGAAAAAACAATCTGAAAGATTGTATCTTCTTTTTATTTTTCTCATGTTCTTTTCTTGTTTTGATGTAGGAGACAGTGTTAGGAATATCCAAGCATTTCAAGTGCTGCAGTCGGTGTTTGTCAAATCGAGCTCGCCGTTGCTCTGCTGCACGATACTTGACGCAATATCCAGCGTGTACCACAGCGACAACGCAAACTACTTCATCCTCGAATCACAGAGCACTCTGCCTCAGTTCGCAGAGAAGATCCACCTAAAGAGTCCGGAAATTCAGGAGAAATTTTTTCAGTTGTTGGAATTCATAGTGTTCCAACTGAACTTCGTGCCTTGCAAGGAACTCATATCTCTGTCGCTTTTGCTCAAGACTAACAATTCTGTGAGCTGCAGTATCATGTGCATGGAAACTCTACTCAAAATTCTTAAGTAAACAAACATACAATGGTACAATGATTCAAATCGTTCCGTGGAAATTGTTACTTTAATTGATAATGCGAACTTTGTCTTTCAGGCATAATGCGATATTCAAAGACGTGTACAGAGAGGTAGGACTTTTAGAAGTGTTTGTCACCTGCTTGCACAGATATGCCACGCTGTTGAAAGACAAACAGGCAGCCCAAGACGAGGGTTCAGGTACCAGCGAGATTCAATAAATTAGGGTACAGTAGGATTTATTGATTATTCATCAGCGAAACTTTTTGCAGAGTACAAAATGTGTCCGAGACAGGAACGCCTAGGAAACTTAGTAATGGAAGCACTGACAACTCTATTAGCCGGTAACACGCAGAATGCAAACGTGTTCCGAGAGTGCGGTGGTGCTCGGTGTGCGCACAATCTTGTACCTTTTATGGACTGTCGGTTTCAAGCTCTCGGGATCGTTCGGGAATTGATACTCAGCACGGGAGGTTACGACGACATGTTCACTTTGTTAGGTGTTATGCAATACGCGCCTTCCAATTCTTTCATTTTGAAAACGCACATTTTGAAGGTATACAATTTGTTTCCAATTTCATACTCAAGATAAACTGATGTCATTAATAACTATAAACAAATTTTAATCTTGTTCGTTGCAGTCTTTACTTTCATGTCTTCGAGACTCACACAGAACCCGCACTTTGTTTCGCAAAGTCGGTGGTTTTGTCTATGTGATGTCTGTGCTGGTTTCCTTGGAAGGTCAACTGAGTTCGAGATCGTGGAAGAACACCGAGACCAACGAGGTGATTCAGAGAACACCGCAGGAGGAGACACAGCTGTTGTCCTTGTTGTACTACGTGTTTTATACGATTAGCACGGCGATGCGCTTCGAGCCGGCGAATGCAAAATTTTTTCACCATGAGATCTGTCAGTCGAGTTTGTGCGACACCTTGCGGCTCCTCGGATGCTTCTCCTCGAAGCTCAAGCTATCCGACTCGAACATCATGCTCAATCAAAGCTACCACAACATGTGGTTGACGCTGTTCTCTGGCAGCGTTTTGGAACCAGTGTTTCCTAACGAAGTGCCCCCAACTCTGGGTTACGCTTGCTTGCTGTTTCGACTGCTCTACGACGTCGCTTTGGATACTTTTGATAAACCGAACTTGGCAGGAGTTGGGATGAGGTCGCCGATTCACAGACAATCTAGCATCGAGGTGACCATTTAGATGAATGAAACTAAAAATTGAATAATTGAATAATGAATAATAAACTGAGAAATTAATTTTGTTACAGCGTCAAAAATCAATAGAGTCTCCAAACCCAAGCAGACGAGGCACAGTGATTTCGTTGAACTTGGCTCCACCTGCACCCGAACCGATCATAGTTCACCCTGGCGTGGTGGTTGGCATGCTCCATCTGTTGCCTTCGATTGTCGAGAAGAAAAATCTGCCACTCTCTCTGTCACTGCAGATGTTCGTTGCAGAAGTGATCAAAAGTCTCGTGAGATCCGAAAGGAATCAACAAGTGATGTGTGACGCGGGCATGGCTGGCGAACTTTTATCCATCGGACGAGTTGCTCTGACAGACGAGGCACATCCTCTGCACCAGCCATTACAATATATTATCGAAAGATTGTCAGCCCAAGCTTTGGAACCTAAAGACTTAAGGCAATTAAATCAATAAAGTTCATTCATTTGAATAGAGGCCAAAAAAAATCATCAACTAATTGAATCTGTTTTACTTTGCAGACAATTTTTGCGACTTGGAGATCCATTGTGTTGCATCTCGTTGGACGATATTGAGCCGAACAAAGCAAGAGGTGGACCGGTGCCTCTGACACGAATCAAAACCCTCGTATCCATGACCACTCCGAAAGATTTTCGAGCACATGGTTCCTGCACTTTGCCGCCGTTTGTTGAATTCGATATGAGTGCCGAAGGCTTTGCCTGCTTGTACATTCCAAGCGTCGCTCCCCAGAGTACCACTCCACCCACCATCGTGGCGACCGACACAAGCGTGTTAGGTGGAATTGGGTCGGGTAAGAGATTACTTTCATATCTTTCCAATAAATCTACAAATAGCTCGCAACAAATTGATATGATTTTAATCTTATTGTTGTTGTTGTTGGCAGGTGACAGGATGTTTCCTCCGCAAACTGGTTTGACTTATAGTACATGGATTTGTATCGACAAATTCAGTGACCCGCGAAAAGATCCGCACTGTGTAAGACTGCTAACGTTGGTTCGAACGCCGCCGTCGTCCTCGCAAGATCTCATCTGTCTCACTGCTATTTTGAGTGCTAGAGACAAATCCATCATTGTTTCCACTCAAGAGACTCCTATAACACAAGGTGGAAACATGATAACAAATTTATTGAAGAGTTTAATTTTAATTAGAATTTGAAATAATAATAAAACATTTACAGATGTAGGTGAATGGGAACCAGAATCAGTGAACGAACACGTGTCTCGTGTTTGGTACCCAGATTTGCTGCACGAAGGACAGTGGCACCACATCGTGATAGTTTTGAATCGGGCTGTTCTGAAGAATTCGACATTCTCCTTGTACTTGGACGGCCAGCAAATACACAGTCAAAAGTTGCACTATATTTCTCAGTCACCCGGAGGCGGGGCAGCCAACTTGACTGTCCCGTCGCAGGTTTACGGTTACATAGGAACACCGCCCTGCTGGTACAGAAACTCTCGACTCACGTGGAAACAAGGACCTTGTCATTTAGTCGAGGAAGTTTTTAATGCTCAAAGTGTCATGACCTTGTTTAAACTAGGTCCTCATTACATGGGCAGTTTGCAAGCTCCTCAACTATCAAGTACGAAACTTTTGATCACTTTCACCTAAATTCCGACAATCCTTTCAAGACACTCTTTTAGTAACTGAAAACTTTGTTCGAAATAGGACCTGAGCCATTACCACCGCTCGTTGGAGAAGAAAAAGTAGTCTTTGGACTGAACGCCAAAGCCATGTCCACACTGACACATGCCAAGATAAGGAAAGTTTATAGCAGAGTTGATAATCAGTCTATCGCCAAACAGCATGGCATGTCGTCTCATGAGAATGCAACACCCATTAGAGTTTTGCATAATTCTGCGGGCCATTTGAGCGGACCTGCCAGGCCGTTGGGTGGCGTCGTCGTTGGGTACCTCGGAGTTCGTGTTTTCAATCCTCGTCCTGTCGCTATTGTCATTGACAATGTTGGCGGTTGCTCTGTATTGCTAGGTAATTTAGAATAGAATATGAGATTGCACTATTATTTAATAGTTATTATTCATTTCGAAATATCTCATTTTGTAAAACCAGTTTGACTAATTTAAAAACAAGTTTGAATGTTCAAGAAGAGATTATTGTAATTGCAAGTTTTTCATTGTAATGTGATTGTAATTTTGTTTTATTTTTTTAGGAATGATTGCGATGGCACAAGATGTTGAATCTCTGTACGCAGCAGTTAAGGCACTGGTTTGTGTCGTGAGATCCAATCAGACAGCCCAACAAGAAATGGACAGACGAAGAGGATACCAAACACTAGCGATGCTTTTGAGGCGAAAGTGTCCTCTGTTGAATAGCCATATCTTACATCTGACATTTAGTCTAGTTGGCACAGTGGATAGTGGACGAGAAACAAGCGCCATTCCTAATGTCACCGCTTTTCAAGACTTGCTTTGTGATTTACAAGTAATTGTCCAGAAACTATTGTACTCTTTTTTTTAAGAACACGACTTATAGTTTTTTGCATCATTCATTTTTTTTATTTTTTTAATAACCCAGCAAACGAAAACCAATTAGAATCAATATAATATAACTCACATTTTGTTATTGGTTTCAATTGCGATTTAGATATTGGATTGAACGAATATTATTTCATTTATATTGTTATGTATAATTGTATGAATGTTTAAATTTAGGTCTGGCACGAAGCTCCAGGAGAACTGTTACGATCGCTCTTGGACCATTTGTACGAACTGATAGCAGAGTCGAGTGAAAAGCGTACGAATTTTCGGCTGATGCGAGACTTGCAACTGGTCCACAAATTGCTGCACATTTTGAGCGATGTGAAACAGAACTTGACAAGACAAGTGCTTTTATCTTTATTGGGAGTTCTGTTGGGACAGCCACGTCAAGCAGATTTGTTGTGGTAAGTTAAATAAATATAAATTCAAGCTTTCCCCTTCTGTTTTTCATTTCAAAATTAAACATTTGGTATTCCAATTTTTCAGGTTCGGTCAGTACATAGTTGCTACTTTACCTCTGAGTTCAGAAAAACACATGGTTCTGCGAGAAAACGAAGGTCCAAAGGAAGGCGAGGGTGAAAGTATTCTTCTGAGAAACAGATGCTTGCAATTGTTACATTCATTGTTATACAATGATTCGAAGATAAACGTCAAGTAAGATTTCATTTGAACTATTTATACGCGAAAGAAGTTGAAAATTAAAAAAAGGTAGAAAGAAACTAAATATTTCTCTTTTACATAGCATGTGCGAGGAAGTTGCGAGAGTGTTAGGTCTCGATTGGGTGCTTTTGTTCCTACAACCTGGTCTTCACAGAACCACAGTTATGTGGGGTCTCCGTATCTTAGTGGCTTTATGCTCTGCGCCTTCCATCTTACAGAAATTCAAAGATGGCACAAGCAACGGCGGTTGGCTGAGACATACAGATCATAACAAAGTCGCCATGGCATTAGGTAATTTTTACTAATTTTCCTGACTGGCGTACGTTTTTTGTTATTAAAGTAATTTTATATTTTCTACTTGCAAGGTTGTCATCCGCAAATGAGTGGAGGAGAAACAAAGTCAACAGGTCTTAACGTCCCAGGTTTTCAACATCTAAGCTGGTTGCTCCCTCAGCATGTTGATCTCGTCCCAGAGCTTTATTTTCTATTCATTGCTTTGATGATGGGTCAGCCGACTAAATTACTGCCTGCAGATTCAAAAGTATGTTTTAGTGTATTTTATTAAAACTACGCTACGCGCGCCAACCCCTGTTCACAATAATTTAACTGTTTTAATTAAAATAATATCAAACGTTATATTTTGCAATTTCATTTGCATTTTCAGAAATGTAGATATGGATCACTATTCAGATGTATGAATTTTATTTTGAACATACGCTTGCACTTTTTTTATATTGTTCCGAGAGTTGAATCGACTTGAAATTTTGTACACTTGTAGGTCGTGATCATGTCTGCTTGCAGAAAAATTGGCAAGGCTGCGAAATCGAATCAATTGAGTGTACGAATTTTCAATGCGCACCGGGCGAACTGCGTCTGAGATACGTTTGCACTTAGTTTTTGCTAATGTTCAGAGAGTTGAATCGACTTTACGGGATTTTATGGGATGGGATCCCATATAATAAAAATAAATAAAATCCCACAAGATTCCATAAAAATGTCTGAAAAAATGTCTCCCGAAATGTCGGACGCAGCGGTGATAATTTTTTTTATTATAGGTAGATAAATTTTAAACATTAAACGAACTGATGGAAAAATAACATTCCAAATTTTTCATTTCTAGCTGGATCTTGATAACGTTTGGAATTTCATGTTCGGCGTACCAGCCAGTCACTCGTTATCATCTTTTGCTAGCCGAATCAATCTTTGTCCCGAGGCGGTTGTAACATTGTTAACAATGGTTCGAACCATGATAAACAGTTACTCCAATTGGTTGGTATCAATTTTTCTTAAATCATTAATAACTTTTCCATCAAAATCAAAAATTCATTTTAATTTTGTACAATCTTCTCCTTTTCGCTTAGCTCAAAAACATTACCTGACTGGCTGAACGATTATCCAGTGACCATCATTCAACTTCTCTTCTTTCTATATCACAACTTTACCGACTTTATGCAAGCTTTTATGTCGGCTGATGTTGTGGGTGCTCTGGCTTCAACGTTGTTTCCAAAATCCACAAGTGGCAGTCCAGACAGTTCTGGCGCCAGTACTCCTGCTGACGAAGTATGCACAATCGATTAAAAATGCAGAAAAATTAATTAACCTTTCAACAAAAAATTAAAAATTGAAAAAGAAAAATTACTCCCAATCAAAATCAAATCATTACACCGATATGCAATTTATAAAATTACAGGAATCAGTACTTGTTCGACCCCCATCAAAAGATATTGGTTTGACCGATCATCCTGCCAGAAAATTTGTAATGGACTTTTTACGCGTCATCATTGTTGATTCTTTATCTCTTCCTGTGAGTGCTAAGGCATCGCCAGTTATTGATCTTGTACTCGAAGCTGGTCCGGAACACGCATCAACAAGTCAACAAACTCAGTACCAAACTGAGATCCTAACAATTTTAATGGAACACTTGTTGGTTGCTGACGTCTTAATTGGAGAGCAAGCTGCTTTACCAGTAGTACCGGGTGGTTCGAGCAACAACATTACAAACAACGTATGTTACGTCACAGCGAGAATCGTGGACAAACTTTGGCAAGGTAATTTTCAATCCAATTGTTATACAATGCAATATTATACAAAGGACGAACTATAACTATGTACATTATTATAATCTTCAGGATCCTTGACTAAAGAGCCTCACGACGTATTTGATTTTATCGTAAAATTAATTGGCCAAGCCAAACGAAGACCAGGCGCAGTTAGCATGGAGGGGCTCTACCACTGTTTAAATCGGACAATCCTTTTTTTACTATCACGAACAACAGATTCAATTGCAGATCAGATGGCCGTTCTCGAGGCTCTGCATAAACTGACCAACCACAGGTACGCGAAATTCAAATTGTAATACTATTAAATTTGATCTGATAAATGATCACTAATTATTTATCATTTGCTTCCAATGATTACAACAGGTTGCTTGTGTTTGGTGCTGGAAATCACGAGTTGGAATTCGTCGGCTGTCTGACGTACTGTCTGCTTCAGCTAACGGCGGACATTAAAATCATGCTGGACACGAACATGAAAACCACTTGGCACGTAAACCCTCAAGTGGAGTCCAGCGACGATCGACTGACGTCTCATCAGGGTAACAATCTGATCGCGGTTGCAGCCAATCGAGTTTGGGAGGAGTTGTACGTGTGCAAGAAGCCTGCGATCGAGGAGGTCTTCAAAATCACTCTGCCCCATCCAGCCAGCAACGAGCGTGCTCCAGATTTGAAGGGGCTGAGGGAGAACGTGCACGAGGCAGCCACCAGATTGTGGTACAATTATATCGGTCTCGAAACCAAGGCGCCTTATCGCGGAACTGTTCCATGGGAGCTGCACAATCAAATACAATCAGTACGTCATTATCGTTATTCGATCACTTCAATCGAGACGGTTTCTCGAACGGAGAATAGTAATGTTATTTTCGATCTTGTAGAAAATTCAAAAAGTAACAGGTGGATTGACCAGATTGGCAAGCAGAACTAAAGTAAAAAGAGACGAGTCGGGACGAGTCAATAAAGTTCGATTGCACCAAAACACGGTTGCCCAATGGACCGAGCAACATGTTGCACTGGTGCGCGAATTCGCCGCTGCAAAAAAATTGCAGTTCCAACAGACTAATGAACACACTCAGCGTTATGTTTATCAAGTATGATTGATGGCTGGTTTTTACTTGTATTTTCTTTTGTTCAATTTTTAATGTTTCTGTTTTTTTTTTAATAATTTTTTTAGGAGTGGCTACAGACTGAAACAGAACTGACAAGAGAACGTGGTTTGTGGGGTCCGCCCACTCCAACCAGATTAGACAAATGGATGTTGGACATGACAGAAGGGCCTTGCAGAATGCGCAAAAAGATGATGAAAAATGAATTGTTCTACATTCATTATCCTTACAGACCTGAATTGGAGCATCCTGATAATGTGAGTTTTTACTTATATGTAAAATGAAATGAATAAAGGCTTATGAATAAAATATAACTATATGGTCTTCTGTATCGATTTATTTTCAGAAACAACTCAAGTACAAAGTAGCTTCGAGTATGGATAGCAAGGAGTATTATTTGAAACAACTAGGAAACGCGTCTGGGATGTTCGAACGTGAGAAAGATCCTGTGATTGATGAAGTTCCTTTAACTATGAATGCTGGCTCTACTGAGAGCGAACCACCAATGGTACCTTGTACATTGGAACGTCACGCCAGCGAGCCTGAGGAAATTATCGAAGATAACGAACAAGAAGAAGAGAGCAACCAAACTGTTCCTGATAATCAAACGTTATTGAGATTGTTGGAAGAGCATGAAAAAGTACGTTGATTATTAATTCAGTGATTTCATTTTGTTTCGAGATAAATCAATTAACAGGACTGACATCAAATGTTTGCAGATAAGTCACATGTTCCGGTGTGCTCGAATCCAAGGTTTGGACACGACCGAGGGGCTCCTACTGTTTGGCAAGGAGCACTTTTACGTGATCGATGGGTTCACGTTACTGAAGTCTCGAGAAATCCGAGATATCGAGAGCTTGCCCGAAGCTTATGAGCCAATTTTACCATCGCCGGGCTCGCCTAGACGCTCGAGAGCTATGAGGCAGTGCTCGAAATTTAATTATGAAGACATTAGGTGAGTTTCGTAATTGATTAAAATTGTTTTTGGTTTTCTAAGAGACGCGTGTCACTGGAAATTTGTCGTTTCAATTTTGGTTACAGGGAGGTCCACAAACGACGATACTTGCTTCAGCCAATGGCTCTGGAGGTTTTCAGCGGCGACGGTCGCAATTATTTATTGGCTTTCCCGAGGAAGGTACGGAACAAAGTTTATCAGAGATTTATGACTTTTGCCACTGCCATAGCAGATAGCGCACAACAGTCAGTCGCCGGACAAAAACGAACAGCGAGCGTAGAACAAGCCACCGGACTGTTGTCGAATATAATTGGCGATACGTCTGTTACCCAACGTTGGGTGGTAAGTGGAATGCAGAATTTTGGAATATTTTCATTTAGTCTGCTGTATATAATTGTCATGATGAAAAATTGTGGTGACCTTTCAATTTTCAGAGAGGAGAAATATCAAACTTCCAATACTTGATGCATTTGAATACTCTGGCAGGTCGTAGCTACAATGATTTAATGCAGTATCCAATATTCCCTTGGATTTTGGCAGATTACGACAGTGATGAATTGGACCTAACGGATCCCGCAACGTTCCGTGACTTTGGTAAACCAATGGGCGCGCAGAGTCCAGAAAGACTCGCTCAGTTTAAAAAGAGGTATGACTGGTGACGGTGATTTACTTCTAATAAAAAGTAAACTTTTCATTAAAGCAAGCTATTGTTACAGATTTAAAGAATGGGATGATCCTCATGGGGAAACACCACCGTATCATTACGGAACTCATTATTCTTCTGCTATGATCGTGTGCTCTTATTTAGTAAGAATGGAACCGTTTACTCAACACTTTTTAAGACTACAGGTAACAATCTGAAATATCATAAAATCATAACATATTAATAAATGCAATTAGAAAAGATGAATTGCATAAAATTATTTTTTGTTCTAGGGAGGACATTTCGATCTCGCAGACAGAATGTTCAACAGTATCAAAGATTCCTGGCTCTCAGCTTCGAAACACAACATGGCTGATGTGAAAGAACTCATCCCTGAATTTTTCTACCTGCCTGAATTTCTCAAGAATTCAAACAATTTCGATTTGGGTAGAAACAGAAATTGTTTTACATCATAAACATCAGTATAAAATAAGTTGTAATGAAGTTATTAATTTGTCAACGATGAATTTTTGTAGGTTCCAAGCAAAGTGGTGTGCAACTTGGGGACATCGTACTCCCACCTTGGGCAAAACAAGATCCGCGGGAATTCATACGAGTTCACAGACTGGCTCTTGAATGCGACTTTGTATCGCAACATTTGCACCACTGGATCGATCTGATATTCGGCTACAAGCAAAACGGTCCGGCTGCCGAAGATGCGGTTAACGTCTTCCACCATCTTTTTTACGAAGGAAATGTTGATATTTACAAGTGAGCAATTTCAACTGTGAAATCATTCAAATTAATCATTTATCAATCATAAATTCAAAATCTCAAGACGAAAATTCAATTTCAGCATCGACGATCCACTGAAGAAAAACGCAACAATAGGTTTCATCAACAATTTTGGCCAGATACCGAAGCAACTGTTCAAAAAGCCCCACCCGTCGAAAAAGATGTCGCAGAGAATCAGCGTCATTGATCCGAGCCCCCTTAGCCCTAGTCTTAGTTTCAACAACTCAGATAGATTATTCTTCCATTATCTAGACAATCTCAAACCATCGCTTCAACCGATCAAAGGTTTGTTATCAAGATAGCTTTGTTTGTTTCTTTCATTAAATTAATTCTACGAATAATTTAAAATGATATTTAATTTAATTACCAATGTTATCTCCAGAGCTTAAAGGTCCCGTTGGTCAGATCTTGCACATCGACAAAGCCGTTCTGGCAGTCGAGCAGAACAAGTGTTTAATACCGCCGTCTTACAACAAATACGTCGCATGGGGTTTCGCTGACCTTTCTCTCCGAATAGGCAATTATGATAGCGAGAAAGCTATATTTGTCTCCGAGACGATCATACAAAGCGGCGGCGAAATTGTCGCATGCGTCTGTCCCTCGTCCAAGCTAATAGTCACTGCCGGCACAAGCTCGGTAACTGTCCATACACTCTGAAACAAATAACAAATGCATATTAAATTCTACATTTAAATTGACAATTTTTCTTGTTAATCTCAGGTTGTCACGGTTTGGGAGTACACGAGACGACAGTTGTCGATAAAACAATGTTTATACGGTCATACTGATGCTGTGACCTGCTTGGCATCCAGCACAGCTTACAACGTGATAGTGTCCGGGTCGAGGGACGGCACGGCTATAATTTGGGACTTGTCCCGATGCCTTTTCGTTCGTCAATTACGCGGTCATGCTGGGCCGGTCGCTGCTGTGGCCATCAACAATTCAACGGTTCGCTAATTTCATTCATTTTTGTTATCATATACTATTTTTAATTTTCACATTGAAATACAATTATTTCGGCAACGTACACGATAATTAAATATTAATATTACATGTTTAATATTATAATAATATCAAATATTAAATAAAAACAATTGTTTAATTGTAGGGCGATATTGCAACGTGTGCTGCAACCTGGTTGCACGTTTGGAGTATAAATGGAGAAGAACTGGCAAGCGTAAACACCTGTGTTGGCCGAGCTGACAGGATGCAGCAGATACTTTGCGTTGAATTCAGTCAAACCCATGAGTGGGATGCTCAAAATGTTATCATGACTGGTTCCACCGACGGTGTTGCTCGGGTTCGTATAAGTTTTTTTACAATCAAATGTTTTGAACTGGAAATAAATAAAAATGAACTCACAATCTATACTCATTTTCTCTTTTTGTTTATGTGTTCTAGATGTGGTCGATGGATTATGTACAAGTTCCTATAGAGGACGATAAGA
Organism: Trissolcus basalis; assembly: GCA_025266255.1. NCBI lineage: Eukaryota > Metazoa > Arthropoda > Insecta > Hymenoptera > Scelionidae > Trissolcus > Trissolcus basalis. The sequence continues at coordinate 35,007 of JAAMPD010000350.1, read as the reverse complement.
TAGAAACGAGCAAGAGCAAAAAAGAAGAAAAGAACAAAGAGGACAACGAAGAAGGGCCGCCTAAAGAAGTGACCAAGAAAAGGGTCAATGAATTAGTCAAGCAAATGAGCATCTCGGCTGAAGAATCTGGTAATCCTTCACGTTTCTAGACTTCTGTACAGTAGAATGTATAAGTTGAAATTAATGAACGATCTGAAACTTTTACTTCTAGCTGCGACGCTTGCAAAAAGTGGTTCCGAGAGTAGTTTATCAGATGGAGAAAATGCGAAGGAAGTCTCGCGACAGGAGGAGAAGGAGGAATGCTCGGAGAATGAGTCTGACAACGAATCCAGCAACAAGTCAATGTCACAGAACTCATCAACTGTTGTTTTACGAAGGAAGAATCGCGGTAACCCGATGTTTAGGAAAAGTGAAGGAAGTAATCGCACGGAAAGCGAGGGATCTCAAACAACGTAAGATACAATCCACATCTTAAACGACGTATGTTTTGGACGTATAGATATTTACAAATGTATTTTAAAATTTTTCTTCAGTGAGACTGCGACGATATCGGTGGATTCAGACAGTGCCCTGAGGACGAGTAAGAGTGACACCAGTCTGACGGACAGTTTTGTGGTGATCACCGAGGCGGACACCAAACCGAAGAAGATCAACTTGCAAAACGTTTTGAGGGAGGGTTTCAAGTGGCAGAGGCAGTTGGTATTCAGGAGCAAATTGACGATGCACACTGCCTATGATCGCAAGGACAATACGAAACCAGCTTCTATCACAGCCCTGGCTGTTTCAAGGTATACAAAATATAACTTATATAAATAAGAATATATAAACAAGAATATATAAATATGTAGAACTATCATGTCCAGACGTACTTGAACATTCAATCTCTTGTCCGAATTTTGTTTGCAGAGATCACAGGACAGTTTATGTCGGAGATACTCGAGGACGAGTTTTTTCATGGAGTGTGTGTGAACAGCCAGGACGAACAGTCGCTGATCACTGGCTAAAGGACGAGGGTGCTGACTCCTGTGTTGGCTGTAGAGTACGCTTCACTTTGTACGAACGAAAGCACCACTGTCGCAACTGCGGTCAAGTGTTTTGTTCCAAGTAAGGATCCAGTGTTGACTTTGGTATCTGAAAATGAAAAAAATGTTCGAATGAAAAATTAATGAATAATATATCTCCCTAGGTGTAGCAAATTCGAATCAAAGATATTACGACTGGGCATTCCCAAGCCAGTACGAGTATGCCAGGCTTGTTACTTGTCCCTCCACCCTCAGCAGAGTATGGAAAGCAACACCTAATCTCGGAATTCAACGGGAATATTTCCATAGACAATTTGTACATAGTTATGTAAACGCGAGTCAACTGTGAATCGTTATGTTTGAACCCGTGAAACCTTAGTGACATTTTCTCTTGTCAAACTGAGCGCTGCTGGGAACAAAGTATCAGTATAATTCGACAATTCGTGAGACTCGGCGTTAATTCGGAACTTTGACATACGTGTGAAAGAGAGAGCGGTGTGGGTGTGTGTCTCTAGTCATATACGCGGAAAGCCTTGTTTAAACGTTTACAACGAAAACGGCTGTCATCTAATGATTTTTTATTTAAGCTTTTGGTTAAGCTTTGTTTTTCGGCAGCAGTGAACATTTGTGAAGGCCGTGCGGATGTTTTCTTTTTTATTAGTCTTTGATTTTTTGGGTTTTATCAAACATCGTTTTTAATGGCCTTCCTAAAAAAAGAACGAACTTTATAAAATTTTAGCCGGTTGTGTCGTGATTTTGGACATTCCTTTTGAAATGTCGTTGTGATTTAGTCGTTTATGTAAATAATCATTGCACTCTCGCATGTCTCGAGATTTTTTGATATTACTCTTTAAGTTTTACGTATACGATTTCTTTCGAATTGTGATGCTAATCATTTCATTTTATCTACATTTCGATTATGTGATAGAGTAACTTCTTTAAGTCTGCAACGATTGTTTGAGGTTTTTGAATTTTAAGTTGATCTATTTTATTTGTTATTTTATGTTGTGTTTTATTAGCTTATTTATTTTATTTTGCGTCATTGTGTTTTATCATGAGTGAATTTCAATATACCGGTGAAAATGACAAATGCAACACTTTGTGCGTTATTCTTATGGGAAATGTTGCGTTTTTTATTTCGACTGGTGTATGATAGTATTTAAAGTATCAAATTAAGGAGTAAAATGTAAAGACAAATCTTTTACAAAGAACGAACCAAAGGTGTACATGTTTGTTGTCCTTACAAAGTTCGATACCTCTTGACTCAATTGGAACGAACAATTTTTAGGCATTTACAGAAATTGTTTTGATCAAAAACAAAATAATCAAACAAAAAAAAAAACAACAACAACAAAGTGTCTGGGCGAACAAAATTATTTTAATCCATTATATCATGGTTATCTCTTCGTTTCTCACTTTCTGTGTTTTTTTATATATTTTCGAAACCAAATATTGTATCAGAGATTGTATACTGAAACTCAGAAATGCATATTAATTGTAAAATTGTCGCGACAACATCAAATCAATAACTATTGAAATTGTCGCGTTAGAAAAAAAAATAATAAAAACGCAGGATATATTTTTGCAGGCAATTTTCCACGCAGCTGTCTCACATGAATAACTGTCAATTAGGAACTTTATTTTTAATTGCATGTTGTTTTTTTTATTCTCAACCGATTGCATTTATTTTTTTCCCCTCGGCATTTATTTGTGCACTCGCACAAACAAAATGAACAATCAAATATTTACCGAAGGAAAAATGTCAATCTCAAATAAGTCCCTGATGCATGCTCCGCGTTTCACTCTGTTTCATGAATGTAACTTTTGTTTGTGAAGTTATTCGAGCATGAAGAATAGTTGCACATGTACGTGACATTCGATACATCCACAGCCAAGTGACAAATCATACGTCTGTCATTACGCCAAAAAATTCGGGTCAAACCTTTTATCTCTCGCTGAGATTTTACATTTGTACCCTCGTTTTTTTATAAGAAAATAAAAAAGAGAAAAACATTTCTTTTGGAAAATTATATTTCTCCAAAGAATTTATAAAGTTTACTTAGCTGTTTGATATCGATTTTGTTTTTCGCACACAAATAATGTTATGTGTTCAAGTGAGATTTCGTTCGAACTTGGAAGTAAACATGAAAAATGTACCAGGGTTGGGCTGAAAGTCGTGTCATTCAAACCTTCAAAAGTATATTTGTTTCAATTGTGAGAAAAAAAAATTGAGTGCAATTTTTTTATTGAACGATCTTGTTGAAACTGACTGTATGTATCGAGGATGTGATTCATAGCGACAGAGACTTTTCGTTTGCTGTGACGACGAATGAAAAATTGTAAAATACAAATTTACCATGATTAAAATATAGAATTGTAAATCACTGCGATAGACAATACTGTCTTGATGGGACATGATAGTAATAGAATTTCTGTAAAATGTCCTGTTGTAATAGAAAAGTCTGTACAAAAAATGACAAAAAAAAACGAAAAAAAAGTAATAAAAAAGTATAAAAAGAGAAAAAAGCATTATTAAGAAAATTGATTCAGCATCCTAGATTCGTTTGACAATTTAGGATAGTTGTGACTTTGTATAGATCAGAATGTAAGAGCACCGAATCGTCGATAGCCCATGCGAAATTTGCACAATTGTACACACAAAAAAAACGAAGAGAAACACAAAGAGAAAACAAACAAAGCAGCTAAACCATAACAATCATTTTTCGCAGGTGCAACAAAAAAACAATTTTTCTAGTCAAACGTTCGTTGTTAATTTGACTTATTTGTGTCGTTCTGAGCCTTTGTGATTTATAATTATTAATTATACAAGACCTGATACCGTTCGACGATTGAAAAGAGAAGAGAAACCAAATTAATTGATACATAAAATAAAATTTTATCCAAAATTGCGAACGGTATCACTCGCTTCGACATTTTGGTATTGATTTGTCAGTATTATCCAAGGATGCTTCGTTACATTCTTTGTATATAAGACTTAAGATAAGAGGATCTTTTATATGACCGTTTCTTGTATATTTTTTCATACGAACAACTCAAAAACAAAGAGGTAGTCAAGAAAATATGAGAAAATACAAAAAATCAAGTTGTACCAGAATTAAAAGGATGGAAGTAGAGTCATTGAGCTGGCTGACAAGTAATTGGTTGATATCACTCCTTAACTCATTGCCAAATGAGAACGATAAGACTTGATCAAACCGAGGATCAACGGAAGCTCTTATCAATTGCGCGTTTTCGTTGAGGTCCGACGATTTCCACTTGTCTTCGGGACGAAAATTTGTCTTTGCCTCGCCTGGGTCCCACTCATTCAAAATCCTCTTCGGGTTTCTGGCACAAAATCAGCGACGTATTTTGAAACGAGATAAGATGCGTCCTGCAAAAAGTATATTAAAAAAAATCAATTTACTACACCACCTTTCAATATTTACTTGAATGACAAATCGTTTAATTACCATGAAAATATTTTTTGCAAGATAAATTGTTTTGAAACGATGTACTTCTTTTGTAAAATCGACACGGACTAACGTAATGATGAGAGGCAAAAGTTTGGATTTGATATGTAGTTAGCGAACGTTGTGCCGTGAGACCTCAGATAAATTACAATTAATTGTACATATGATGCGGTTGGTGTATCAATGAACAATGTGGTGTTGCGTCGAGCAGACACAAACACAAGTACAGATTTTCATGAGACTAAAACAAGAAACTGTATTAATCAAGCGTCACATGTATGGCTTATAAAATCTAATTAAATCATGTAAATGCATGTAATTGATGCGAGCGATGTTATTGCGTGTGAAAGTAAACGGACATATGGGCGTATTTATAGTTACTGCATAGATGATATATAAATAAATGAAAATATATAAACAAAAATACATGTATATTGTACGTATATAAACTTGCTAATGAAACGATCATTTACATTGTATGTACATCAGTTTAGAATACGAAACATACTGTATAGTAGATGTTAATCTATATATGATTATATTAAATGGTCTAAAATATGACAACTGGTTACACCATTTTTTTGTCTACTTTGAAACCCGCTTCATTTGTTTGCATAGCTATACTTTTCATCTGAAATGTGTTTTTCAAGAAAATTTTATGTTGACAGTATACTAGATATCACATAAACTTATATATTCGATAAAATTGAAGTATCTGAATCTGGTATAACTTCTGTATCATACTTGAACATATCCTGCGAATTACTTTCTGGAGAGTCTGGCGCTAATGATACTGAAACAAATAGTTCAATTTAATTTCAACATTTTTGTTTTAAATAAGTGGTTTTCAATTAAAAATAAATTATCTTCAGTTGAAAATGTACCATCCGTTAGCGAACTCTCGAAATCAACTACTTTTTTCTGTAAAATGTTCTGAAAGATTTTTTTTCGAAGATCTTCGTAAGACGTGGCACGCCTTACGCTTGAATCAAATGTCGCGTTCTCCTCTTCGTGAGGCAAGTTGAAACTTTTCTCCTCGACTTTGATGTCACGCCGATTTTCCTGTGGTGTTTCAATTGGGGCCGCTGATTGTCTTTTTTGATTGGGTTTTCTGTCATCAGGTGTGAGCATGCCAAAATAATTACGAAGCCCACTTGGCGTGACGTTCAATGCTACCTCGGCAGTGGTGTCTACACTAACATTCGGACTATCTGAGTTAACGAACATCGAGCTCGTTTCTTTTTCAATATTGCTCCATTGCGCCAGATAATTAACGGATGATTGCGAGTCTTGGGTCGAGTCGAGCTTTGATGATTGATTGACTGAAATGAACAAGAAACAACGATAAAAACACATTCAGCATTATGATATGCATTTCTTGAGAATCTCTGTGCATTAATTAAGAAGATGTAAAAATTAATTGTTTACATATCGTTTCGTCATCGCTGCTATCCTCGCTGAATTCCTTAGAAAATGGATCAGTGACGTTGAAGACCGATCTGATTTGCGCCCCGACACTCTTACGACTCATAATTCACTTTTGCAACGTAAGCTGAAACAAACAATTGTTTACGTTTAATTTAACATTCGGAGTTGAGCTGAAAATGTTCACTGATCATTATAATGAGATCCTGAATTTCTCTCCGGTCTTGAAAGTTTGGAAATGAAAGGACACCTTTTGGACATAATTGTTTTGCGTTTGCAATCGCCTTGTGTACATTTGATATTGGGAGTTGAAATGTTTTCGAGAATCAGTGCAGGTGTGTTTACAATGGCAATATTGAATTACACTAACTGAATGGAGCCTGTATAAGATGTACTTTATGTATATCTGCTTTCGTTTTTGTTTCACAAGGGAATAATTATGTACTTGAAACGAAGACTAAACATTGCGTAACATTCATTTCAGTCGGAGGAGAAAAGAGAGAGGACAAGAAACACAATATAAATTTACTGTTGTATTTTCATAGCTCAAATATTTGTTGTTTACGGGACGATAAAGAAGACGAGATAATGATGTTTACATTGATATTAAGTAGCATTCAATTGCATCAATCTTGTAAGTGAGATTAGAACGATCCACTTGAATATGTATGGTGATATATCTAAAGATCATCTGCATAATGCGAATGTTTACATTTAACTAACTTGTACGTGATATCATTAATCACAAAGACGAACGGATTAGTGAGCTGTGTTTAATCTCCGTACGAAATATTCATTCAAATTTGATTTTACGGTCCACATATGATTGAATTCCTGATTAAACATCGAATTATTGAAAACACACTCTATCATACCTTTTTCAGCGATTTTTCATATCTCGCGCATTTTAAAACAAACACAAATTTCGTAACAAGTAATAAATAATTTCGTAGACTCAGTCAAGTTACAAACAATAAATAATACATTAAACATAATCATCTTCCTAAGACACGCATAACAATTAGACCAACAAATTTTTTACCCAACACTCGCAACAGATTCCCCATTTGTCTCGTGACATTTTTTACAATCATCGGATGTTAACATTTTTTTCCCTTTAATTACATCCAAGCTGTTCGTTTGTCTCCTGACCTTACCAACAAAAAGAACGACATCAAAATCAAAAGTGCATTTAAAAAACTCAAAGCCTAAAACCATCAACATAAAAAGTCCCATTGAAAAATTATCGTGGTACAAAAATGCGTAAATGTTAAGTTGACAATAAGTTGATATTGTGTTTCTTTGTAACAAAGACTGGAACTAGCGACGGGCACTTTAACGAGGGTGTACGTTCCTGAGCCCAGGCCCGTGGAGAGCGAGGTTTGTTCGCAGCTCGGTGGCGCCCGCTGGCGGTTGCGAGGCCGACTAAAGTTTAAGCCTGTACGCCTGCACTCGGAGGCCGTGTCCGCGAGGTACGGGACTGTTGGGATCGCAGTCTGCGCCATATTTGTTGTTGTCGCCAATGGGGTAGGGTAGGCCAGGTCGGCCAGGCCACAGGGAATGCGATATTGCTTGTCTAGGACGACAAGCTCGGTTGGTGTGCGCCGTTGTGGTTGTTCCGGGACACGCTGAGCTAGGAGACAGTCGAGTTCTCGAGGTAGAGCGCCCGGGAGGCATTGACGAGTCGCGCGTCATGTCGCTTACATAAAACGACTGCGCTCCGCTCGCTCTCAGCTGTGTCGTCGTGTTTTGTCTGTCGAGTGCGCGAGTGTCAGATCGCAGCCTGGCCTGGCTTTGTTTCATGCGTGGCCTACGCGTCCGGTGCTCCTTTTGTCAGTGACGTGCCAACCAAAGTCGACCGTCCAGGTGAGTCTGACGCCTAACTGTCACCAGTTGTCAACTTTGACAGCAACGCTTCAACGAAACCAGTCGCTCTTTCCAGCTAGTTGCAGTCTTCCTTTTTGCCATCTCCTTCTCTCGGCGCTGCAAACATATTCCACAGATTTGCAATAATACGTCAATAATATTTACCTCGAAATCAGCGTTCGGTTTAAAGTACACTTTCATTTATGATAAAATCCATAACCTTCCTGCTCTTTCTTTTCTCATCCCAGATCAGGGTTTCGCGTTCGATTGTAAAGCTGAAAAAAATAATCGGAGCAAAGAACTTGTTGGTAATTTATTTATCTTTACAAATGCCATCTGAAGGGATATATTTTTTGTTTCTCTCTTTAACGATTGTTTTAATAATTCAATTTGAGAAATGAGTGAGTTACCTTTTGACGAGTGACCTTTCTTTGTTCTGAAATTCACTTTTGACCGAGGCGAATCTGAGTTTTCTTTTGATTTTCAATTATTATGTTTGTTGCTCAACGTGACTTACATTAATACCACTAAGAGAAAAGGGATGTTGCAAATGCGCGAATTTATTGTGCAGCTGCTCCGATGATATGAAATGGTAAACAAAAAGAGATGCGCGCGGAGGTCTCAAGTGTTTTTTCAAATCGTTTGCGTTGGTGTTTCCGAGCTCTTTGAAGTTGTTTTTTCAGTGTCGCCGGGCAGGGTTCGATAGTCAAAAAAGGGCATTTTTATGTTAATTCAAATTGCTCGTTGTGTTTTATACTGGCGTTAAGTAAATCCGCTGGTACTTTTTTTTTTTTTTTACGTTCCACTCATTCGATTTTTGTTTATTACTTTTAAGTGCTCCATCAATAGAGGCAAAAGCTCGCAAGTTCAAATTTTGAACGAAACACCGGAACAAAGGAGTTCAAGAGGTCAACGTTGAATTTCATTTTAGTATATCATAGTTTGAATAATTTTCGAACCAATTTGAACTCGTATTTTACGCGATTTATTTTATTTAACATTTTTCTATCTCGTCTGATTATCAAATGTCTGAAATAAATTGATTGGCGTTCCGGATTGAACGTTCGAAAATCCAAACGGTTGAGATGAACAATAAAATTGAAAAGGAAATAAAAAAAGCAAAAAAAAAAAAAAACAAAAAAAAAATAAAAAACAAAAAGTTTCAAGTGCCTGATGGTTGAAGTTGAATTTGATTGGAAAATGAAAACGAAACTTGGGTGCGCAACTTTACAAATTGGAGCACGAAAAGTCATTCAAGTTTTAGAAAACTGGCTTCAAATATTTGTTCATTCCAAAAAAGGTACTCGCTTTCCACCATCTGCTGACAATTGTCCGCATCACATTAATGGGACTGGGTGCGCCCTTTTTTGTTACCTTTGTCTTTTTCCTTCAGATGTTTCACATCTTTCTTGTCAGTGAAAAGCTATTTTTCCAAAACCCACACGTCGGTCTGGAATACGTGATTTGACAAATACATCCACTTTATATCTGCAAAAACAAAAATTACGACGAAAACAATAACAAATTCATGTCTTTATGACACAGCCGGTACGTCACTTCCTATCTTGCATTACTATCCTTCAGGGAGAGAGACAACAATAAAAGCAAAAACAAATGAAAATATTTAACTCAGTCTTGCACGTTTGTTTGCTTATTTTGTGACAGAAAAGTGTTAACCGAGAGAAAGAGAGAGTGTGGGTGGGAGAGAGAAGGAAACAGGTGTTGCAGAATGGAAAGAGTGAGAGGGAGCGAGAAACTAGTATGAGGTCGGGGTCGTCGCACGTTCTTGACGCGAGACCGTCGACCTGCCAAGGTCCTTACAGGCGAAAAAAAATCCCACTATTGTAATAATAGGGGGATTATATCCCTGTAAAAAGTCAGGGATTTGAGTCTCCGAAAAGGAGCACAGGGATTAGGGCTGAAATAGAAATCACAAGATCATAACATTAAACAAAAATGTCATCGGCCAATTTGAAACGAAAATGTTTGTTGTTGTTCTGCTCAACGGACAAATCCAATAAAATTATTTATGTGTGTCGGTTTGTTTTTTGTTGTTGTTGTACTTTCGTGTTTATATTTTTGAACAATGACCAACATATTTGTCAGTTCGAATGAAGGAGAATGGAGGAAAGGATAACAGAATTTTGATCAGATTTTTTTTTCTGGATTTTGGATACATTACCATGCATACGTCAGGCAACTGAAATTCAGTTCTTTTGTTCCTCCAGTTATACACAGATCCGGGAAAATTGAACTTGCAATGTTTATTTTTATCATGCCGTTGAATGTCTTTTTTCAATATCAGTAGAGCCAGCACTGCGGACAATTCTCAGAAACGGCCGTGTTCATCGAAACGTTCATACACGAAACATTCGACCCTTTCATTTCGTAGCGTCGTCCATACATAACCTAGGTTAATGCACCATGGTTTGTTTTTATGCGTCTTATTCCTCGGGATATCACTGAACTAACAACTTTTTCGGGCAAATAATTTTTCACGTTTTATTATCGAACGTAAACATAGGGCATTGTTGCACAAAAATCGTTACAATGTTTTTGAATGCAAAAACATAATTGCAAGCTTTAACTGAAGATGGCGTTAGTGTCGCGCTCAATTTTAAAAAGTTTTTTGTAAATTGAACATTGTCGGTACATTTAGACGAATTTAATCGTGAGAAGATGATTTTTCCTCTCAGTTTTAATAGAATGAAAATAAAATATTCGAAAAAATGTAAAACCAACGGCTATTAAAACAAAAAAGAACTCAAAGTTTCAATTGAAGATGGCGATGAAGTTTTTTTAATTTTTTTGTATTTTTGTTTATGGCTGCGGCTGTGGAGGGAGTTCATTTACTCTTCTTACCAGTCGTATACCAATGACATGACAATGATGTTGTTTTTCAATGTTTTGTTTTGCTTTGTTTGTTGGGAATTTTTGACACCGTAAGAATTCGTAGAACTGCCAGAGACAAGTGTAATCGTGAAAGGTGTGTGAGTGTTTTAAAGATTTTTTTCCCTTCAATTTTAAGATGAGTTTCGTGATTTGATGGGTCTATTTCAAACGCTTCGCTTTGGGGCGTTGCAATTTCTATTTTCATAACATCTTATCAACTGCAATCGGAGTCGCCCAAGTCGGTATCCTTTTGTCATTATTCTTGATCAATTAACCTAAAAAGGGGAGTACATTACAACTTGATTTCACTTACGGAAATTAATTTGTGTTTTGTTTTCCGTTTCATTGTTTTTCATTTTTTTAGGTTAACTGAAATCTCGTTTAAGAAAAATAACAATTCCAAGAAAATTCGTCCCGAGTTTCCACCATGTTTTCCTGTCTTATACGAGGGTCAACAGTATTCAAGCAAATCGTGTCCTTGCTCCAGATTATCATAATACGCACCACTGGAACATTATCTATTTTGTTGATTCAGCAATGATAGAAAATTCATTTTGCTGCTGCAAATATTTTACAATCTAGATCATCGAAAAAAGCAATCTCTATATTGTTTTTCATGCTACATTTTTCATCCGTTTATTCACTCATTGAATAAACTTCATTTTTAATTAAAATTCCGACAAACCTATTTATCTTAATAATGAAATTATGATAGAAATAAAAACGAGGAAAATGTTTATTTATAATAAATTTTCAATTACAAAAGTTTGGAACAACAAAAGTATAAAAAAAAGACAACGTGAAATGAAGTAATTTGTAATCCATTGTGCCGGGTGAATAAAACTTTAATTAAATTCGATAAAAAAAGATCTGTTATCATGCAACAGTCGGGGTAGGTTACAAAATGCCGAAAATAAGCGAACAAATTAGAACGTCACGCGTAAATAAGAGAACAACATGAAAAATTTTGTACAAAGGCGAGGAACAGCGGCGGGCTCGATGTTGGCAATGCAAATAGTGCATTCGAATGTAAATTCGTATTCCATACTTTGCGCTATAACGTGTCGTGTAATTTTAAATAATTTTTCCCTTTAAATAGCAAACGCAATTACGGTGCAGCTACATTTCATGTATTATATATATAACTGCAGTGTTCGCGTGTACACTGCGAGAAATTTAATAGCAGAATTAACTAAATTTCAGAGCGAGAGAGAACAATGTACCCTGTTTCGTGGTTAATTAGAGACAAGTTGAAAATATTGATCATGTTTGCTTAGGCGCAGTTTCAACATGCACTTTTCTTTCGTCCCATAAACTGCCGCGAGGAATTCAAATGAAACGTCGCGCGACAGTTATGCTTTCCTGCTTTTTTTCTTTCCGTCCCTCTAAATTCGCTCGTAAACCGAATCAACCATCGGGGACACACACGAGTTTGACAGAAAAGTTTGTCAGCCGTAGTTGCAAGTGCGCCATCAGACTTGCGCTAATCTGTTTATTCGATTTCGCGGCCTTTTAGTCGAACTGCTTTGCCGTTATGTGCGTTACAACATTTCATCAAATTATTTAACCCTAAAGTCGTCACAATTTACATTAACATATTCCAGCAAGTTCCATTCGGCGTGTTGCATTGTGCTCCGCGATGCAATTAGGAGCACAATATACACCAGTCCGGAATTTATACTAACATCCAGCAATCCACGTGAAAATGCAAATTGAATATTTGCATTCCTAATAAATTGTTCCTGATAACTATTAAGGACGCGCTTTATTTTCTCCCGGTTGGCGCTAATCAGGCTAGTTGGAGCTCCAGTTTTTATTTTCATCGCAAATTTCTGACACTGGCTTTTGCAATTAGAAGTTAGCTCGGTGTCAAGGAAGATAAGCCTTCTTACTGCACAACTCGGGGGCTTAATCTGTCGACAGGACATGTCAATGTAATTGTCGTCCCTGAAACCCGACAAGTTTGCCAGCCAACTTTGACGTGTTCGTTTATTAATGCGTACGTTTCTTAGACCACTTGCAAGTTCGGACAAGGGTCCTTGTCCCTTATTGCACAAGTTTTCGGACAAAAAGTCAACTCACGACGAAATTTGGTCGGCAACAAATTAATCATCGTTAGAATAGTTACAAAATTGACAACAAAAAAGGAAAAGTTGTCTCTGTCAGCGACAGACAGAGCCTAGCCCCCTTTTGTTGTCTCTGTCGTTTTAATGACAAGAAATTCAGTCCATTAAGAATAATGACAGTATACATTTACGTTTGTGCGACTTTGATGATGTATTATCATGGTTGAAGCATCTTTATGGCTATATTCCGATTCGGAGGCTCGAACGAAAATAACATCCGTTGCAAATATGTGCCATAAAGTGTAATTACGCGATTATATCATTAGGATGGTCGGACAGCGCATCGCGCGCAAGAATCGCAGTTTTTCTTTTCCATTTGTACATAACTTATGTAATCAATTATGCTGATTTGAATTCTTAATTGATACCAGTTCCGGTGCGAGAGGGGGGACTGCACATTGTACCATCCGGGCAGCTTTAGCGTGCACCACCCAGATGCATTTCTAACGCTCAATTAAAATATGAAAAAGGGGGCGGGGGGTCGGCAATAAATTCGCCTTCAATTTTCCTCTCACCAACTTCTAAACTTATCTCATCTGCTCAATCTTTCACTTTTTTTCCCCAACGAGTGTATCATAATACCTTTAACAGTATGCTGACCCTTAATTTACCCCTTTTTAAATGAAACATACATTTTTCATTTTTAAGAAAAACTTTCCACGTAGATACCTTAAAAACATTATACTTTAAGATGTTCGGTAATTATTTAAACGGGACCACTTTGTTTAATTCAAGTTACAAAATTTATTATTTATTTTTACAAATATCTTTCAATCTGTTTTGAAATTTTAATATTTCATTCAGGTTGAAATGTTATTAGCTTTTGTAATGAAGTTGAAAATTAATAATGAATGAAATTGTGTTTTACAGGTGAAGTGGAGACAATAGAGGAAAAAAGGGCTAAAGTGGCGCATGATTTAGGTCGTTCTCGGATAAGTAGGACCCGTCGTGTGGTGCGTGCGGGGCGTGGAGGCGTGTAAAGCTGGCGGGCAACCTGGATCGGTCCCCGGTGGTGGTGGGCAGGGGTAGCAGGGGCGAGGGTGGCAGCAACAGCGCTGGCGTGAACAATGCCAGCTCCAGCGGTTCAGCCAGGGCCGCCCCCGCGGCCGACGATGCCGCGGACCCGGTTCACCCACCGGTCCTCGACTGGGAGGAGACCGATCGCTTCTCCTTCGAGGACTCGGATCGCTTCGAGGAGGATTCGCTGTGCAGCTGGAGCAGCGAGCCCGAGTCCATTTGCAACAACTGGCGAGGCTGGCGCCGACCCCCTGTGGCGTTTGGCGCCTCCAGGAAACCCAATGAAGGTGAGCTGATGATTAAATTAAATCAACTCTTACTTCTGAGATATATTCATTAGTCTTCAGTTAATTTGACAAATTTAATAAACCGTGTTTCGTTGAGTTATTTGTTTTAGCATTTTAAAAGGCACGAAATGAAACAGAAGTTCAATCAGGAGAATAAATAATGTATAATGATCTATCATTCGTAATGGGGATCAAAAACGAGGATGTGAAATCTTGAATAATTTGAAAATTTGCATTCTGATTTGTGTGCGCGCATTATTTATTATTATTATTATTTTTTTTCTTTTTGGTATAATTGAGCGAAAATGTATTAGCTGCGCCAGGAATCGTGCATATTTAATGATTTTGTACGAGGGTGAAAAGGATCGATTGTTTATGAAATGCACATCAAAGTTTTCCGCGTGTTCATAAAAAATTTGAAGCTGACATGAAATAAAAAACGTGCCATAAAGTATATTATCTTCTAACAGGGAGCTCTACCATCAAACAAATGTTACGTGCCACGTCTAGATTGCAACGTCTGAAATAATAACGAGCTTGAATAAGTAAATATTCATTAAAGTAAAAACAAGTTTAAAACCACAAAACAGATCGCTCGCGTTTATTCTCGGAAATAAAAGGGTGCATCAGCTCGCCGGGCTTTTCTTTTATATCAAACTTTATATATTTTTTTCTCTCCTCGGAGCATATTATATGTTTATAATTAAGAAAATGAATCGCACGAGTTGTGCATAACCGTTGCGTCATTTCACCGGGAAGATTTAACTCAAAATTAATGCGACCGAATAACTGTGCTTTTCATTCCTTAACGTACGATAAGCGTTATTTTATAATAATAAAGAGAAAAAATAAATTTCGGTTGTTTCGCGATTTCTGTTTGATATTCCTCGCAGCGCTTGCACTATATAATGACGGTGTCGTGAGCACGCATGCTGAAAATTTTCTTATATCAAGATAGTGGACGGCTTTTTTTCCCCTCTTTTCCCATTCACGTGCAACACAAGCGCTGAGAGAGAAAATTCTCTTCATTTTCATGATAATAAATTTTGCCGTCTTAATATGCACGACACAATGAAACCCTGTCACTTTGACGGACAAAATTTCTCCCAGCCGATTTTAAATTCCGATCTGATTTTTGCCTTCAAGGATGAACTAATAACCCCCCCCCCCTCCTCTCCCCAGTTGATAAGAATCAGTAGGCAAAGGACTCTTGACAAGTTCATCGCTGAAATTTCATCAACTCATGAATTTCAAACAATCTCGGCTCGCGGAAATATTTCCGCGTGTTTGATTATGAGTAACTTCATTAGGATTTGAAGACTTGGAGTTCCGGGAATTAATGAACAGGCGCGGCGCGAGTGTTCGTGTGCTATCAGCCGCGGGATCTGTCAGGAAAGTAGCGCCAGCACGCAAGAGAGCGACAGCAAAATGAAAACAAAAGTCACACCGCGGGGAGTTCAAAAAATAAGAAGAAAAAGAAAAACAGGAGGAACACCTTAAAAATAAAATTAAAAAAAGCAAACACGTTCCAGGTCGCGCTCAGCTTTTCTCATTCTCGTACGCGCGTCTGCGGAACATTGTGAGCAGCACGCTCTCACAAGAGACAATTAGCGCCATCTGTGTGTGATTATCTCGGTACGTGGGGTGAGACCGAGAGTAGTCGACGGAAACTTGAATCACTACCTGACGAGAAAAGAGTATCACGTGAGATAACGATTGCCCTTTGATGACTTTGTTGCAAACAATCTGGTGGGGGCAGTTCTGTGAAGGAGCGTCATAGCCGATGGCTGAAACTGATCCGCTAATTAAGACCGACAAAAAGAAACGTCAATTGGATGAGACAAGCGACAAATTGTCGCAATTACAAAAAAAAATTAATGTCGAAACAAAGGAGAAACCAAGGAAAACGAAATGGGAATGAAAACGTGAAATTACAAGGACAGGAGGAACGTACCAGAAGTCGTAATAATCTGCTTAGGAGAGCGAATTCTTTTCGTTTCTTTTCGTATAATTGTCTACATCTAATTGATGTAAATTGATGCCGCGCTCATTTCCATCGCGGCGACGAGGGAAGCCCGCAGGGGAGAGGAGTTGACGAATTTTTTTTTTTTTCAACAGCGAGATGAATATTCATGCTTAATACAAACAAACGTGGCCACGCGAAAAGCGTCGGCAGAGCTCCTGCGAGAGGAGGAAACTCGGGGGTACGATGTCGCGCGCGACTCCGCCGGTAATGCTTTTGTCCCGGAGCGCGGTTGAGTCAATAACGCCCTCGTTCTATTTTCGATGCGCCGGCATCCAATATGTATCCGGTAGCAATAGCGTTGGATGTCAATATTCATCCCCAAGATCGTCGATTCGATCTGGACCTACGCCATTCATAGCAAAAATCTTTCTTCAAATGTGCAATTCATCATCGTCTCAGCGGTTGGGGTGCGAAGATTAACCATTTGAATTTGGTCCCCAGTATCTCAATGATGAAATCGAACAAGAAAATGAGGAAGACCAGCAACTGACCCAGAGGTTCGTCTCAAAAGAAACTCATCAGGACCTGTCCCTTTTAGCGTGAGAGAATTTTGTAATCGAAAAGTGTGTTTTTTATATTGCAGAGGTAGGGCGATAGCTAAGTCGGAGCATCGGCCAGACGGTTGAGCGAAAAAGGACGTCGATGGATTTTCAGAACGACTTCGGTCGGATCGGAATGGAACCAAAAGCTTTTGGGATGGAAGCCGGACGTAAACAGCAAAGATGGCGACGGCGATATGTGGCAAGTGTGCTAAACGAGCGAGATATCGGAAGCTGCGAAGGCGAGAGATGAAAGATAGAAGAGGACGGCGAGGACGTAACGAACGCGAGAGACCGAGGGCGGATAAATAAATAAACAGGCCGCGGACGAGAGTGGATGCGTGACGCTCTTTTCGGAACAAAGGAAGACGGCGCAGCAATTGGAGTCTCCGACGCGGGAATAAAAGTGGAATTGCGTATCCAGCGGAATCGATATAGCGTCGCGAGCGGCAGTAGCCGGGTGTACGAAACACAATCGATGCTGTAAAAATTGTAGTTGTTTAATCGTCGATTGTCTGCAGGCTGCTCTCGTCCAAACTTTCGGACACTGGCGCTCTCGTCCCTGCGGGAAGAGCACGCTGTTGGAAATCAATTTGTCATAAAAAGCGGAGTTTAAGACACTGGCTAATGGGCATCTCGCTGAGGGGATAATCCGTTCGCGCTGACGGCTCGGAAAAAAGGATTGCAAGAAGGAAAAAATAAAAGGAGAGAGAACGCCCCCGAGAGTAACAATTATATTATGATCATTCGTCACTGCTGGAGGTTCGTCCGAGTTGATTTGGAAGTTGCCGGGGAGTTTGTTGAGGAGTTGTTTGTATTCTTGATATTCCTCCGGTTTCATGACGTAGTAAATATTAAACAACTGTTGCATTTAGCGGGGGATGCATACAGCACCTATCACGTTTCCCGTCTGCATTGGCCTGGCGCCGTGCTTGACTCGAGACTGCAGGGCAGACTTTCCAGTTGGAATAAACGATTGAAAGCGATATGAACTGTGGCGGCCTGCGCGAGGGTCGAAGGGAACTTTCGTTTCGCCGTTTCTTTTGCTTCTCTTTTATTCCTGCTTACTCTCCGGGCTATCAAGGACGAGAAAAAGTCAAAGCCAAGAGAGCTCGGCCTGCTTACCTGCCGTCTTTTATTGCGTCATTTTTATTGGTCTCATTTCTGGGCAGCCGGCCAAGTCACGAGGTTTGGCGCCTGTTAGCGCGCGACAGTTTTTTTATCCTCCCTTTGCGCTGATAAAGAAAATTTATGACGAAAAGTATAGGCAAACGCATTTTATTAACGGTTGCACATATTTTTGGTCGGAAGTCCACCAGCTCCGGGGATGCTTCCTTAATACCGAGATGGTCTCCAACAGATGCCCCCGGGCTGCTAATGGATTGTATTTCTTTGGGTCAAAATTTTGATACGGAAATATCAAGACTTCGCGCAGGGTACACAAGTCAATACGAGCGTTGTGATTTATATTCCATCGCGTTTGGCAAGAATTTTACGATATAATTTATTGTCACGCGGCGCGATGAAAAGATGAAAACTTTTCTTCGTTAGGTTGCTTGCTGGCAACTTGTTCTAGTTGCCTTTGTCAGATATAGTAATATAGCTGGGCGTTTAAAGCGATTTAATTATTTGTGCAAACAAGAAATGAGGATCTCTTTGCAAGTACCTTTTATGCACGAAGAAAATGAAACAACATATAAAGTTCACATTTCTTTTGAATTTTATACTTTTGTAATGAACATTGAAACTGTTCTAATACATCTTGAATCACATATGAAATGCCATTCATAAAGTTTCACGTTGAAACATTCATATTAAAACATCGGAAAAATGTTCATGAAAAATTAAAAAAAAAAGAAGGAAAGAAAAGTATAAAACATTGAATTGAATCTGTTGTAAGAATGTCGCTGAA
Organism: Trissolcus basalis; assembly: GCA_025266255.1. Taxonomy (NCBI): domain Eukaryota; kingdom Metazoa; phylum Arthropoda; class Insecta; order Hymenoptera; family Scelionidae; genus Trissolcus; species Trissolcus basalis. Next base: position 16,425 of record JAAMPD010000350.1, on the reverse strand, counting down.
TGAGAAATTCAGGTACAAAGTATCTCACGTATGAAGGCACTCAACATATTCATGCGAGGCAAAGCAGCTATTGGAATAATTTAGAGTATCAATATGTATCCATAAGAGGGTTACGTTTATATATACATATTTGTGGTGCAGAAAACTCGGTTCCAACTTTTTTTCTCTCCGCGAGTACATACTGGCGAAGAATTTTTAACGGAATTACCAGGCTATATTTAAACTGGAAAACTTGGAGGGATTTCCGATTTTTTTTTGTTCACAGATTTATGGTCAATTATGGTCGCGGGATTAACATGGGATAAACCCGAAATAAATGGCATAAATTGACCACGTCGAACCAAAAAAAAAAAAAAAAAAAATTGAAAGAAAAAAGGAAAAAAAGAGAGAAAGGAAAAAGACTGAGCGAAACGAAAGTCCTGATTTGATGTATCAAAATGTTTAACTCCTCCCGTAGCTTCTTTTCATCCTCTAATGAGAAGTTGAAAATTCAGACTCGGGTTATCTGTTGAAAGAAGAAAATCTTAGCTCCGAAGCATAAAATGCTGAATGGTCGAAGATAAAAGACGGCACTAAGTGCAATTTGCGTAATTTATTCTCCGGATATAATTGTGAAAGTTGGAAGAGAACAAAAGGCGTAAGCAATGGACAGGCAGAGTACAAAGGGGCCACGCAGATGTCTTGGAAAGTGCGACAGTTTGAGATATACAGCGCGGTCACGGGCACCGCGTCGTCATCTGGATTTTAATTAGACTAATGTAACGAGAGAATTATGAACGGTCGGTCCTTGGCGGTGCGAAATGGCCCGCCATATCTCTTCATGATTACCTGTCCACTGCGGCGACATCGCCGCTACAAATCATCTCGTCTTTATCGCCCGGTGAGAACAATGAAGCCCCCAAGAAGCGACGGCCGCGAAGAAATTGGACGGGATAACGATTTAATTTTATTGTCGTTGACGTTAGTCGTCGGGGGCGCAGCTGCGACGGCGAAATAATTTTCGCATCGGTTGTTTATCGGCGGGTCCAAAGACAGGGGATGCTTTTTAAGTACTGCAGCTGTATAATGAATTTGGCTCCGGAACAAACGATGAAATTTTTCCTCGTTGCTAAACTTGCCGTGCAATTTATCTTACTTAATGTCACCGTTTCTTTGCTGGTTTATATACGGGGCTGCGATGAGCGGAGGCGATGTTACAAAAGCAAATAATACGAATATTACTAAAAAGATTCATCGATTCAGACACCCTTCTTTCACACTAGATTCGATTTCATTCTTCACGACGTTTATTAATAATGATATACCCGTATCATTTTCAAGGGGCCAACCACCATGTCGATATATACCTAAGCTCTAATGCTCGAATTATTAACATTCCATCTGTACAGCTGCGAACGAAGTACCCAAAATGTCACCAAAATGTTATCTTGTTTCTTTTTAAACGTCTGAATGTATATGATGTTTTTTGAGAATATTTAATTAAAAATTAAAGCTGAAATCTGAATTAGATGAGCTCGGTGAAATTAAAGTGCGACTTTGAAAATACGAGATATAATTATTTTAATTGTATAACCAGCAACTTTGAGAGATGCGAGAGAAAATTGTAAATTGAAGTAGAATTTTCATTTACTGAGGTTTTAATTAAAATTTTTCGTATTCAAGAAATCGTTACCAGTTGGAACTGAAAAGAAACCCTCGAGGTTTGTCATTAGAGGGCTCCGAAATAAAAAAGTTTAACGTTATATATTTGTTGAGGATAAACTCGGAAAGGGCCAGAAAAGTTTTACGAAAAAATCCCGCAATCGAATAGTACAAACAGATGAGGAAAGAGAGGAGAAGATTAATTGACGAAATAAAAATGTACATTGCGTGTAAGATATATCGAAATGAGAAAAAGGAGATCGTCGTATTCGAAAGCAGACAGTAAATCAAAGTATGTTAATTCAGCTCGAGCTCGTAGAGTTGAGCTTTGGTTTTTACACCTCCTCTTTCACATTGTCTGCCTCGTTGCGAACCTCCTCGGATTTTCTCGTTATCTTTCGCCAAGTGTATTGCTCTTTTTCAAATTATATCACATGGCAAAACTTTCATGAAAAGTCAGTTGCAGTCGTCCGCTTTTTTCCACGCGCTTTTATTAATCTTAAAAAAAAAAAACAAAAAAGAAAACTGTCAGCAACGACTCAACTGCCAAATATTAGCTGAATAATATTTTCTAGATGTAAATAATTATTTGTGTTGATTGGTTTGTTATTTATTGATGGTTATTAACCAAGAAGAAAGTTTGTGCTAAAATGTCAAGATTTATTAGCCCCGTACAGTTCACGAATTATGTAAACGAAGATTCATTTGGAATAAATGCGGTGCAAGTGATTTTTAAACGGTTTCCACGTAAATTGCGTGATTTAAATATTCAGTTGCTCACGATGCAAAGTTAATAACGTCTTTTTTTCGTTTTTTTGTTTTAGGTAAGCCGGATCGATGTGATCAGAAAACTTTTCGAAGAATCGGAGGGAACCATTTATCTTAGACTTTTGTTGAGTAGTAAGCAAAATCTGTTGGGTGTAGGAGAAAATTCGCGCTGACAAAAAAAAAAAAAAAACAAGATTCCAATAAAACTTTGAGCTGGTATTAGACAAATTATTGATTATAAAGACAAGATGAAAATATGCAAGAAAAACTTTTGCTCTCATGGTATAAAAACCGTTTGAAGTTTTTCTTTCCTTTTTATTTAGAAAAAAATAAATTATAGTTTAACACACTAGAGATCTTGAAGACATTACATTAAACATTGACAACATTATATATAAAACATTTCTCTAAACTGTCGTTACAAAAGTTACAAAATAAACAAGTATGAATTACACGAAAATTATATGAACAAGTGATTGTGCGATAGTCATTTTCCAACTCGTTAAAAAACTTATCTGCAACAAGTCCATTATTATTGTCGGTGTTGCTTAGATCGAGAGTGATTAGAATAAACTCTGTTTTAGAACAATTAAGTATGCTAATGGTGAGCGCGTTTTACACGACATTGTAATTGTCCTTCTACGAGTACACAATATTCAAACCGCAATTAGTTACATATAATTACACAGCACAATGACACATTTTAATGACTTTAACATAAAGAACAATGGACCCAACGGATTATGCAAAGATTGTATTAATACAGATTGTATTCGATTTAACCCTGTGATGATCCAAAAACAATAATGATACAAATTGGTCAATTAATATAGCAAACCCTAATTAAGACCCCTGGTCACACTTCTCTTACGACCTACATAAAATCAAACCATCGTTTTAACGAATCAGAGACTAAAAAATGTTGCAATTTCAAAATGTTTTAACAAAAGAAAAAGTAACGTTTGATCTTTTTCTTTTTCAAATGACAAAGTACACACGAAACTGATGGCTTTGATCACAATCTATTTTTAACTCTAAAAAAGTTTGTTTACATTTTCTTGCATTTTTCATCTTGTTTTCATAAAGCGGTAAATCTTTTGTAAAATACCAAAAACTGGTACCTTGTCGCAACTTTCGGGCGAAGAACAATAGGGTTGTTTTAGAGCGCAAAGTGAGTAAGCAAGTACAGAAAAGGAGATGGATGACACGATGGAGAGGAAAGGGTGACAAAGAGTGCTTTTGGAAGGCGGGTCGGGGATGCCGGAGCTCTGGGTCGATGTTACCAGTTATACAGACAACTGCTTATACATTCATACCGCTGCGAGTGTGTTCGTATATTATCTCTTTGCGAAAGCGCGCGGACGCACGCGCGTTCCCATTTAGTTCATGAATCACGAGCAAATGCCGAAAAGCGCCTCGTGAGCCAGACATGGCCCAAGGAAGATTGTTTAGCCGCACAAACGGATCCGGATAATTAATGATTCATCCGCGAAACGCTGGGGCATAAATTTTCAAGGAAATATGACAGCGAATGAGTAGGATAAACAAATTAGTATACGAAATGACAAAAATGTGGAGACGAAAATGAAAATGAGAGAAAAAATGAAAATTGTAAGCAGCAGAGAAGGAAGGAAATTTGTCTGAAAAGTGGCGCATGACAGGGATTCGGACGGAAGCGATATTGCATTTTGCTGGATGCAACAAAATTGTGCTTGTCAGGCGCGGGCAATTCCTCCAGCTGTAATAAATGTTTGCGTTTTATTCGGGCCATCAAGTTTCTTTTTCTTTTGCACGCATATAATATATTGAAAGGAAATATGAATTGGCCTCATCGCCATTCTTCATGCGATTTGATCTTGCGGGGAATGCGCAGCGGCTAAACGGAGTTGGGATTTATCTCCAAAGCATTATCGTCAATCACCGTCACCAGCGCCTCGATAATGTACCATAAATTCAATTAACTGTACCAATGTCACGTCCGACAGTCGACAGTGTTTCTGCGAGAAATTGCCGCGGGAATGTCAGCTTAATTTAATCCACAATTTACTACTTATCAGATACGTATTCTTTCGGTTGCACTTTTGTTGATCTGGTTCTCGTGGAAAGAAAAAAAAAATTACATCAGTCACTGTGACGATGATTAATTTGAATATTAATCCCCCCTGACTAATTGATTCCATGGTTATAAGCTGAATTGACAATTTCAAAAAGGGTTGGCATCGTGCACGCTCCCTCGAAACGAGTTTGAAAGTTTCTCAAGTGAGCGTAAGCACACGACCTTGAGAGGAGGCCTAAATTCTCTCATTGGCCTCATTCGTTTGTCGCGAGAGCACTCGTGAAGAAAATATGTCTCCGGGGGTATTATTACCTACAACACTTTTCAAATGCTAAATACCAACAGGCTTCGTTGTTAAAACTTGGCGATTCTCAGTTCACGTCAATGTCCAATCCTTCATCCTTTTGGCTTTGCCAACATTTTTGGTTTCTATTATTCAACTTCTATTTTTAGCTTCCCTGATTGACGTCTCAAGTGTCGAAATAATCTTTGCGACAGTCAGAAAATTTAGTTTCGAATTTCGCGTTTCTAATTAGCTTGTTTGACTTTGTTTATTCATTGTGATTGTTGTTTGTATGTGAAATTGTAATAATTGTGATTTGAATTTTGTTTTTAGGTCGGTTCAAAGCCCGGGTTTCATTTTATTGTTGAGACATCGACAAACACGTCCGTGTCACATCAAGAAATTAAAACTTAGTCACGTTGTAAATTGCAGTAAACCGTACCGGCTAAATAATGGTAAACAAGTTGGTTTCCCGAGGCAGGTAGAAAGCAAGAGCGATGGCCAAAAGCGGTCGAGGGGTTGCGCCCAGTTTGGCCTGCGGCCAGGGCATTAGTTGAAGGCGCGAACGCAAAAACAAACGCCACCCCCTGGTTTTCTAACGTCGTTTTTCTCACATAATATACAGTTTTTGTTCATCGACTCGTCCTAATCCGATTCTTTGGAGATTCACGAAGATTCTCAAGTCTATTCATCATCTTTCGCAAGGCTTCGTCGTCGCAGCAAAAAAAAGTTGGTCGAAAAATTCTCAATTGATAGAACGGACCAAACTGTATAACACAACTCCAAAGTGAAAATGTAATCCAAAGTTTTCATATAAATTCCGTCCGATGAAATATCTCAAAATGAATGCACAAATTTGTTGTTAACATTCATTTCCCCGTTCGAGTATTATTTCAACTTCTCACAAATTTATTTTCATTTTATGTTTATTATTATTTTTTTCTCACATTTTTATTTACCGATTTGTTTGCAATTTTTCCAAGTCTAAGTCTCGTTTGTGTTTCAAACGAAAGGAGGCAGAAAAAACTTTCAATAAGAAATTCTGAATACTGAAAAGTGCAATTTTGTCAATTTTTCTACCAACTTTTTTTTTCATGCCGGAAGGTGTTTTCCACTGCGGCGATAAATATACAGAAAAAAAACTGCCTCAAGACGTCGTCAAGATAAAATAACTCTTCGCTGTTTCCTTGTGATATACAAGACCTGATAAATTCGGCCAATGAACTGGCATGATGGATCGTCATTTCTGTCTCAAATTATATCTCTTCCTTTTGTTCCCTGGAAAGTGTTCTTTTTTGCAAGACCCCGTTTTTTGCCGCAACCAATGCAAGTGGTTTTGAAGACTAGAGTCCGAATGTACTTGGAAAAAGTTTTTTTATCTGTCTTGATAAACTTAAAACTCAAAATAAAGTTCGAATGAGATGTGCATATCTAGCGTACACCTTTTGTTGTTCGTTCGATTAAGTTTGCAGTTCCTAAGAACACGTCAGTTTTTCACGACTGGATGATAGATTGTCCATCATTGTTTTGCAAGGAAACAAATTAATAATAAAGATAGGAAAAAAAGCGACACAGTCGGTAGGATAAAAAAAAAGTCAGGTGTTTTAAGCTGAATGTTAACGGTAGAGGTAGAAACCGCCTGGAACAATGGTTAGGTCCTCCTATGTAATTATTGTCTCGCTTACTGACAAGGCCGAGGGTCTTGTCTTATAATGGAACATCGTGCTCGCAACAAGTACGACAGGGCATTCATTCGACGCACTTGCACACACTCGACCCAACCTCCCCGACTAGTCCGCACTTTATGAGCGTGATATTAGTTATTAAATAAAGTTACACGCGTTTGCCTAGGAGCGTTCCTCACGGAATTCCACAGTCATGGCGAGAATTTAAATCTAAATTAAGCCAAAGTGACTTCCCAAGGTTGGTCCACAGTTGCTCTAAATTTGGCAACGCAAAAGCCAGAGGGGAAATTAAAATGACAGTAGCCAAAATGAAGACCCTCAAGAGAGAACTAAAAAGCAAGTTCTTATCTCTCTAATAATCTGCTCGGTAAACAACTTACTACGTCCGACGAGGACGCATTCTTCTGCAAGTCATTCAAGTTCTTGACAATTCATTGTCAACTTGGAATTACAACCGTTTAAATGAACGAGCGAAGGAAATAAAAAAAAAAAAAAAGAAAGAAAGGAGAGGCAAAAGTTTTATTCCGTCGGTTTGGGCCACTTGGCTGGACAGCGCATTTTCTCGTGGATGAATTTTTGACAAATTCGGCTGTCATCTGTTTCACCGAACGGAGAAAAACTTTTGTGCACACAGTTTTCGCGTGTTCCTCGGCTGGACTTTGTTTTTTCAATCCAGAGAAAGTCTTCGGGAAGAGGAATGTAACGTCTGTCAATTGGTTCCGAGGAAATGGAGAGTGGGGTTAAAGGAGATGCTTTTTTTTTGAATTGTCAACGTCGCACAAAAATGCGCCTTGAATTCCTCCGAGGAACACGCCAGAGTGACAGTTATATCAGGTTGCCATCGAGGGAGAGGGGCAACGGGGAGGTATCGTTTTCTTAACGCGTCGCGTGTTAGCCCCAACAAATGATATCGAATCTAAATTGACTTGCACGTCAACGCCTCGTCTTGTATTCGCAAAACCAGCGCTCTCGGGGTGATTTGTCTTGCAATCGCGTGATTCCATTCAATCATATATCGACGGGGGAAACGAACGAAATTCGATGGCAAAGCGTCGTGCTGGTAAATCGTGATGGCGTGGAACATCAGAAACAAACGTGTCAATTCATCGTTTCCTCTCTGTTTCTCGTCCTCTTTTTTTTCTGTTTCGCTTTGTATATATTTCTTTCCTTCGCGTTCTGAACTGAAATTGAAAATGAGACACGGACCTTGTAAAAAAAACCGAAACCGGCTGATGTTTAATTCAATTATTAAACAACAGCTGTTCTCGTTTGATTGACATAATTGACTGTTGGATCATAATATAGAAATTGAAACGAGTCTACAACTTTGACGTACACTCGAGGGTTCGTTTCGCAGGGAACAAATTCGTCTTTTCCACGCAACCTATAATCAACGACAGTTTGCTTCAGGTCGCGAAGAAAGAAAAATAAAGAACGAAAGAGAGAGATAGAGAGAGAAAAAAAAGAGAACTCAGAGGGTCGGCTGCTGGAAAGTAAAAATGAGCAGGCGCGCAGGGTGTCTCAACTTTGCAAGTATTGACGGTGTCGAGACACTGTGTCAATTATTTATAATTCCAGTGTTGAGTTGAATCAATAAAAAAAGATGATGTTTTTCTTTCTTTTTTTTTGTTCGTCAAAGGGACAATTGGGATTTTGAATGTAAAAGCACGCCTTGCGGTGTAAAAGGGAAACGGGGGCTGATGAAAGCCCGGGGATGAAAATTTGAGGGGAGCAAAATACGAGTAGGAGGAAAATTGAATAGATGTATAATCATTGAATTATAATTAGCTAGAATTTCGCTGTCTCGAGCTTTGAGCCATCAGCGGCATTGTTTCATCATTGTTACTTGCGCCGCAGTTTTGGCTGCGCGGGAGCAATAAAGGCAAAATCGAGACGAAATGACAAAGAAGTGGCCGGGGCGAGAGGGCGCTGCGAGCGCGAGGCCGAATAACGAGACAACTTCTTCCTCGTTATCTGCGTCCTCTTTAGCTTCTTCCAACGGAAATTTCGCGAAATGCAGGAACTGCTTTGAGAAAGTTCAGACTACATCCTTCTAACAATAGCTATTAAGTAGTTTGTTTGCATTAAGAAATTCGCTGTGCGTCTTTGCTATATCTCGGTCCTCTGGCTCACGGCGCCTTGAATTAACATTCTTCTTGCCGTCCTATAGGTACGCGCCTTTATAATAGTCAAACTTTGAAATGCTTCAATTACACTTAGAAGCTGTACTACTTATTACAAGTTTGTTCGTATATACGATGCTTCGTATAATTACTCTCGGCGTCTTACTTTCGATTTGCCGAATCTCGTCATTTGAATTTCGCCTTTGCCGTTGTTTGCCAAGCCTCCAATCTCCCATCAAAACCCGATCGCAACTTGCAATCTGATTAGATGTTTGTACACCGATGAATATTTCCTGATAATATTATTGCTTCTCAGCAATCCGATTCGAGTTTGTTTGCACTGTTGATCTTTCAAGTTGAAACCTCCTGTCCCTTTTGTATTATTTTAGTTTCGGCTCCGATCGAACTTTCGAGCACCTCCTTTATTAAGGATACTACCAATAACATAACAAATCAAAAATAAAATTACACGATCACAAAAATTTGATCGTCAATTTTTAATGCCCGTCTGACAATTTTTATCAAATCATAATGTAATAATGTGATAAACCCTTTATCGCACTCATTAAACTTATCGGATTATTGAACTAATTGAATAATTTTTTAATTTTCCATAATTTTATTAATCAATTTTGTTTTATTTTACAGAGAAAGGGCACATTTTCATTAATTTATCATTTTTTTGATACACTGAAAAAAAAATTTTTATCATAATTTACTGAACTGTACAGTATATATGGGAGACAAATCTAAAATTCTGGAAAAAATAGTTTATCGCAAATTTTGATGAATGGAAATGAAAAATTTATATTAGTTGTAATTTTTATGCTGAATTTGCTGTAAGTTTAAATATTTTTTTACGAATTTTAGATTTGTCTCCCATATACTGTACAGTTTGGTAAATTTTCATCTATAATATTTGATAGAATTTTTTTTCTCTGTGTAAAAATGAATAACATTTTTATCATAGTAAAAAAAAAAATAGACAAAAACAATTGTACAAAATAAGGGAAGGATTTTGTTGAAGTTATTAAAAACCCTTGTCGAGAGTTGCCCCTGTGGTGAGTGATTAACGTCGATGACTCATAGATCTTGGGGAATCAATCGTCGAGAGTTGAATCCCTCAGTCTTCGAATGGGTCGTTAAAACAAGAAGACAGAGCATCGGCACTGCTCATTAAGCGACGACGGGTGGGAGAGCTCTAGCGTACGCTATTACGCAGGTCCATCGTCATTGTCACCGCTGTTCGGGACAATGGGCGCAGAGAGCTTGGCACAATTTAATCTCCGCTCGGCTCTCTCGTATATTTTTTCGCACTCCCTTGCCGTCACGCTGCTTATATTCTTTCCTTCCCAACTTTTCGCTTGCGGTCACAAAATGTCCCCTCGCGACTACCGCGCTTTTGCTACTCATCATAATTACGCGAAACGCCTTGACACGCTCCGTCGCGGAAACACTATAAATCGACATCTTTACGTGTTCTTCTTTTTTTTTCTCTCTCTCTCTTTCTCTTTTCCCTTAGCTTCTTTTTTTTCTTAGTTGATTTGGATGGAAAAAAATTGCGAAACGAGATAAATAAGACTGATAAAAAGATTGTAATGGACGGCTGGTGTAGCGTCGAGAAATAAGGGCAAGAAAACGCGAATAATCGAAGCAATGGCAGATTGAAAAATTCAACTCTTCCTCGGGTGCTTTTTTTGCTTCCTTTTTTTCTACTTGAAAGTTGGCACGTTTTTCTCTGGCCCCCGACGTATATATTCGTGCGCGGCTCCGGGAGGAAGGCACGAGAGCCGAGGTTAACAAACTTTGGTTCGTTTATCTTGGTTCGTGCCGGGTCCCAAGTCGTCGTGCCGTCCGGCAACAAATCAGACTGCACGGCGATCCTAGTCCGCTCACGTGCAATAACAGCCACTAAAACGTTTAGTCAGAAATTTTGGCGATAAGTCGAAATTTCAGACACACCTATGAGAAACGCACCGGATAAACTGTGTGCTGTTGCCAAATCCTCGGTGTTTTATCTGCAACTGCTATTCGCCCAAATGAACATCTCATCTCAACTGATAATAGTCGGGTATCATGTTTGTTTAACATGCATTTTATTAAATAATTATTAATAAATGTATCTTAATACTTTTCATGAATATAAATTAATTTAATTCCAGTTTTTTTTCTATTTCTAATTGATAATAGTATTTATTTAGTATTTTTTTAGTACTTTTTTGATAGAATATTTTTATATATATTTTATGTATATTTTATGTATATTTATAATAAAATATATTTTATATATTTATATTTACATAAAATTTATTTATAGAATATTAAAAATTGTTATTTTTTGGAATAATTTATTGACATTTACTGATTCTTATAAAATGAAAATAATAAAATGAGTAATAATTGTAATTATTTTACTTGCCTAAATTATTTTTAATTACTTTTAACTCTAAAAATTATTTAACAATATTATTTGGTATTTAGAAAAAATTAAATTTGATTAATGTTTATTGACATTATTTATTTTTGAATAGTTTCTTTAATGTAATGATGATTATAAAATGAAAATAACGCGTTGAATAATAATTGTAATAATTTTAATTGCATTGTATCCAACGGGTCAAAGACATCAAGGTGATTTATAAATTTATAGAAGTCAATGCAAATGAGTCACTATTGTTGAACAGTTAATCTGTAAAAATGATTGATGAAGTTGCAACGGGTCGAGGAGGATATTTTTAGCGCGCAATATTGCGCGCACTTTCCATATTGGTCGCGAACTTAACTTCGAGTTGGTATTACAAGACCTTGCTATCTCTCCTTCGCGAGCCATAATCGACTTTCGATCTTGCCTCCGTCCTAGGGAAGGCGAAAACCTTCAAGGAGCGAATTTATCTGACTTTGTTCATCGGATGTTTGGAAAACCAGAATCTCTCTCCAAAAGCCTTTTTTTTCGTCAAGCTAAAAAATAAAAATTCGTGCTGGATGTTTTGCGAAAATTGCGAGATTATGGACCAGGAAGAAAAAAAGGGAGAAAAAGGGCGATGAAAAAAAAAAGCGAGAGATGAGGATGAAAGGCACGATTTGGAGTTTATCGTTAGTTACCCGTATTGTTTGTCAAAAAGTTTGGCTCGATCCGGCCGATTAAATTGCGAAGAGCAATTAGATCCTGAATGCGAAAGCTGCTTATCGCAATCGTAATGCCTTCTTTATTTCTGTTCCAACAATGCGGCAATTGTACCGAGTAATTGAATTCGCGTGGATCTTCCTCGCGCAATTATTCGCGAGTAATCTCGTAAAAGACGCGGTGCCGTCTGCAGTTTTAATATCAGGCTCTCGGACGTCGCGCCCGAGCCGGTCCTCGGCGCCCATCACGCTCATCTATAAATTCGACTCGTGATTTGTGTACACGACCGAAACAATTTTCGGAGCGTCAACTTCATTTGTTAATCTGATTACGCGCTCCTGCGCGACTCCTCTCTCGCCTTCTTCAGTTTTTGTTTCTCATTTTGTTCTTCTTTTCTTCGTCCCGCTCCACTTCACACGAATAGTTGCTTTTAATATTCTTGAATTACTCCGAGTTCAACTTTTCGCCGAGAGTTGAAATAGTGGCTATTCCTTTATTAAAGAAAACTTTTTTTTCCCCATAACGTCTCAGACCCGGAGATTTTTTCACGTGAAAAAATATAATTCACTTTTTCATCTCCCCGGCAACTTTCGAAAAGCTTTTATCGATGAATAAATTTTTACCGAACGAAAAATCAGCGAATGATGTGATCAGCGAGTTCGTTCTTGCATTCTCCTTTTATATTTTCTTGCACAAATTGTTTGACACATTTTTTATTGGTCTGCTGATGTTTCTCGGTCGAAAAATTGAATCAGGTGTGTTGAGTCTTGTTGTTTGATGAACAACGAGCCTGGTATCATGCATGAAAATATCACGAAAGGAGGAGCAAAGGAGGGACCCCGTTAATTAACTCAATTAAAGGTTCCGACCAAGAATATTCCTCGATTTATATTCAATGGCGAGCTTACACATTTTTCTTTTTTTTCGTCGGGCGTTTCTGCTGATTTTCGTTTGCTCGCGATTTCCACGATCCGTTTAATTGGATACGTTATAATGGTTGAGACTTCACTGTCTCTAATCATGGGAACTTAATAACGGTTAACACAGAATTCTACGTAATATGACTTTTATTCCATCGCAACGAATGATATCAGCAAAAAAAAGGAAAAAGAAAAAAAATTGATGACATAAACCTCCGTCGTAAAACCAATTCAGAAAACGATAAATAATTTTTCCTTGCCATAAATGTGAAAAGCTATTTATAGTTTTAAATCAAATTTGTTAGCAAAATTGCAAAATTGATGATTCCCTTACAAGAAAAGCTCCTTCCGTTGAGAACGCAACGTATAATATATGCCATTAACTGTTTTGCGTTAACTTAAATTGATTTACAATTCGTTTTAGTGTGTAACTCTATACCCGGCTATTTGCCTGTAGTGCCTAGTAGAGTACATTGGTGAGATATTGCTCGGGCTGAAATAATGAGGACCCATCTTGCATCCCCAAATTATCAAATCGAGCTAATGAAAAAACAGTACACAATTAAACAGTTGGCATTTTTAATTAAGGCTATTAAGTACTTGAACCAAAACCCGGGGGGAAGAAAAATGATACATTTTAGATGTTTTGCAGCACGAAGGAGGAGCAATAATTAAATTTAATGACGCGATGCCCTTCGTTTCTTAGTTCGCGTCACGATTAAGTGTTTACGAAAAATTTACGTCTGAATATTTTGTTCACACTCAGAGAAAACTTTATTTACATTTAATAAATTTATTTAGATATGAACCTAATAAATGTTTATTAGGTTATTATCGAAATAAAATTTATTTAATATAATTAAAATTTATTAGATTCAAAAAAAAAAAAAAATTCTGTGTTTTTTCTCAGTGCAAAGTATTTGTCTGAGATCGTTAAAGAAAATATGATGAAATTGAAGAGATTGATAGTTGCAAGATGAATAATTGAAAACAAACCAATTTGAACACGCGAAATGTTATTTTATGAGATGTTACTTTTCAAACTTTAATTTGACAGAAAGAATTTTATCTAGATTGTCTTCTTTTTTTTGTTTCAGGTAAGCTCTTTCGGGACAATTCTGAGAAGCGGTAGAATTCGTGACGAAACTTTGCTGCTCGACAAATCGTATTAGAAGGTTAATGTGTCCTTTTTTTTTTGTACGACGATGATCGTACAGCAAAGTATTCAACCGAGACACGGGGGAAAAAATAAATAAAAATGAAAATAAAAATTGACCGCCCAAGGAAAGTATGAGACGACAATAAAAGCCGAACGCGCGAAATCTATTTCAGTTTATGACTATCCGCGCTGTCACGTTTTTCTGAACGTCTGTTATTGAGAGTACATTTTGCGAGTCAAACCAAATGATCGACGACTATCCTCACGAAATATGTCTACGTATGTTCCCCAATGATTTCCCCAGACGACGCTTCTTAAAGGAAATTTCGATGTGGTTTTTACGTTGAAAATAAAACGTCTTTTTTATTGACATTCGTTTACAGCTGGTATAAAAGGAAAAATTAAAAAGTGTTGTTGGCTTTATTTTTGTGTTATTTTTCCAAGCTGAGGGAAAAAGTTGGGCGCAAACAAAGGATTTGATTTGAAAGCTTCTAAACTAATTTCAATTTTTTTTTCTCTACACCACGAACAAAACAAAACCAGAAGAAAACTAATTTCAAAATGGACGTGAAATGTTGAAAGTTAACATCGATTACGGGGTCTGCGGAAAAACAACAGACTATTTTATTTTCTCGTGTTCGAACTATTTGCGCTCAACAAACATTTGACGACGAAAAATTGAAAACCTTTAACAATTTCATTTATATATATTTTCCAATTTCCGATGAATGCTTGACATAAGTGCATTAACGAATCGCCTAAATTTTGCGGTGCACACCATTTGCATCCGACTAACAAAAAAATTCATATCGAAAGTTAGCAATTCGCTTCGATTAGCGTCGGAGGCTTTTTTTTCTTTCTTTCGCCGCTCTATAATGCCATTATTATTGTCGGCAAACCGGCACGGGCAGTGACTCGGTTGTTTCTGTATGTCCTGGGGTAACAATTTACCCCTATAGCTTTCTTCTATGAATAAATTACTATTCGCTTGAATTGCGAATGCAAAAAAGTCTAGCGGTGAGTTTCGCAGGTGCGCCGGCTCTCACTGCGAAAAGAGGCAAACGAAAACAGAATATTGTGATTACCTCTTTTTCTTGTTGCGTGCAATTAAAATGTATGGAGATTGCTCGCGCTTTTCTCCAACTTCCAAATGCTGTTTTCAAAGTACTTTTTTTTCTCATTCTTTTCATAACTTCATAAAACAGTTGAATAAAAACAGTTCGGAATTCTGGGGGAAAAAATGTTGTTAAGCACAAAGTTTGCAATGCATAAAACAGTTTGGCACCAATGTGGAGACTTTTATTTTTTACCACCAATATGATTTTGCAAGTGTAACGTCGTTTCGAAAAAATTGCGCCACTCGTCTGAAATTGTAACTTTGTGGGGGGGAACACGAAAATGTAAATTGGTAGAAAAAAGTTGTTACATTTTTTAATACACCAGAATACAGTTCCGAGATGTTTGTATAGTTTTTGCCAAAAGAGCTGTTACATTTTGGGCGAATGTAATCTTGTGAGCCAAGAATTTCGTGTTATCCGCGTGAACCCGACAACGTGATTCCGCGAAAATAAAAGTTCACATCTGATCCCTGTGGTATCAAACTCGATCCATCTTCCATGGGATCCAACAACTCGTCAGCACGATTCTCTCTCGCCTTCTCCGCCGAGCTTCTTCGACACCGAAATCCTCCTTCGATAACTTGTCTCGTTAATCGCAGTGTCGACAAACACAACATTTTTCAATTCTCATATACTGTTTCGCCGATTTTTATAATTAATAAATGTAATCACACGAATACTGTTTTCACCTTTACAAAATCTACGTGGACAAAAATATCTGTCAAAATATATAAATATAATTACATATATATTTTTAATATGTTACTTTCTTTATAAGATTATAATTATGATAAATTATAATATGTAATATATTTGCGACTGTACAGGAATCAAATTGAAGAATTAACTAATATCTCTCATCGTACGAGAAGAAACAAAAATTAATTTAGTTGAAACAATATTGAAGGAATTTTTAATTTAAGTTTTTTAATAAATGCTACGTAGTCAAAGTAAATTGTTCGAGTCACTAATTAATCGTCAACGACTTGCTCTCGAAAAGAAGTGGTTAAATGTCAGGGGATAGGGTTTCTCATCAAAGGTGCAGTTATCTGGCCACAAACTCTCGCGGAAAAGTGTCCCTTGTCGTTTTGATATTATACGAGCCCCATAACACGTACGATTCAATTGCCCAAAACAAATGAAAAAACGTCGTCTGAGAGCCTTTCCCTGGTTAATGATTTTGGTATTTATCGAATCACAATTTTACAAGAGCCGATTGGGTGTTATGATGCACTGTTGATATGGCAATCGCGATAATCGAAAACCAATCGAACGACATTATTTTGCGTTCGGTCATTCTCGCTGTTGAAAAATATGTGTATTCGATAAATAACAATTTGAATATAACTTTTGCAACGTAGGAAATTGATTGACTCGATTGTCATGATTTTCGCCAATTTATGTAAAAGAAAAAAAAAATTGTTGCCGAACAGGTTCAATAACTGGAAACGCGTTGTAAATCAGTCGTACATTTGCGCGATGAAGCAATTTTATAGCTGCAATTGAAAATCATATGACACATAATGCGCGCGGCATAAATTATATATT
>JAAMPD010000349.1:0-58591 GCA_025266255.1 Trissolcus basalis | reverse complement strand
TTTTATTGATGACGTCACGCTTTGTTTACATAAAACCGTACGTAGAACATTTTCATCGAAAAAAGTCGATTTTCAACCTCTCATAACTCCTTTAAAAAACGTCGTATCCGTAAAATTTTTTTTTATTCTCGTCAGCTCCGCGGCACGTTTCCAGAGAGCACACCATTTACCTGCTGGGAATGTTCCTTATAGGAGTTTTGATAGGCTGAAAATCGCTTATCGTTGTCTACCGGAAAAGTATACACGGTAGTAGTGCCACTCATTTTTTTTTCGTACTCGGCCAGAGACACTACCGTGTCTCCTGATAAATTGCAGTATGTAATCTTCATAAATTTTTTTAATGAAAACTGGAACTCAATTTTTCATTTTCATTTATGGATTTATTTTTCGTTTCTTTTTTAGAAAATACTACTATAAACTAACTATATTCAATCAATCACTATATTCAAACAATCTTCAAATTAAACTGGATTATAAAAAATAACGAATGGAAAATTTCATAAATTGTTTGAAAATCACACAAATTTCTGCAATACTTACATCACACCAGATGGCTCGGGGGTACAAAAAAACACAAAAAACATCGCTCGGATCCAACTGACCACAATTTTTTGTTTGTTATTTTTACAAAATTGAGATTCCAAAAGAATAATTCATCAACCTGGATCAGAAAGTCGAAAAACAAAATAATTATCTTGCACGTCGAATGAAATTTTTAATTTCTTACTCCGGCCAGAATATAATTTATGCCGTCGATAATGTCGATATTGAACAAGATTATCCGTCATTGTGGTGTCGCAACGCAACTTCGACTCTGCCCATTGTGGAAAATAACACGCTTTTCATCAGTCCGCTCAATCATCGTGTATATTCAATTGTTTTCCATGATTTATTCGACCGATTTCTGGCCATTGGTGAAAGCGCCTCGCGAATTACATACTCCATTAAACATCGTTAATCAATAGCCACAATAGCCCTACGATTAAATGTCCCATCAGGCCACTTATATTATCATTACCAAAGCAAGGGCACTTGTTTCAATTAGCCCAACTTCGAATCGATATGAATAACGCGTTTGGCATCAACTTTCGTGCTTATTTATTGGCATCGGGATCTGTATAATTCCAGGTCTTGCGGGGACCTATGACAATTTAATACCGATTTCTTATCGATGATTTGTTGAGCACCAGTTGGGATTGCGCGGTGAATCGATCGGTGCTAAATAAACCGAACCGTCGCCACGAAGTTTAGCATCAAATGAGGTTATATTTATGGGCGTTTTGTCTACGTTTAATACGACAGGCGTGTTGGCAAATGTTAGCAAATGCGAAGAAAAATTGGCTCGCGATCAATCTATGGAATCGGTGTTTGTATCTGGTACAATGTGGATGCGTTGAAAACGCCACAGAAAAAGCCATATTAAGGTATAACATCGCCAAGTGTCAGAACTTGGTAACTGATTTATTCGCTTAGATTTCCCTTTTGGGTTATCGCCGAGATCAGATTTCTTTCACACCGAAATCAGGTGAAAAATCGACTGTCCGGACGAATGTTGGATTCACAGAGGCAATCCTTTGAATCTGTTCGCCATTTTTCAAAGAACCGACCGATATTAAAATGATTCATAAATGATCAGTATCAATAAATTTCAATTTAATGATGCTCCTTCACTGTTATTAATGGTTGATATTGATATTTTTGTATTACAACCTACTGGATAATCGGGCTCATTCACATTCCAAGCCCTCTAGCGGTAATTTTGCCTTTCAAATTTAACTTTAATGTTCACAAAAAATATTCCTCCATGCTGTTTTCACAAAGTAACCAATTTTAATTCACCCGAAATTATTACAAACAATCAAATTTTCAAACAATTTTTCAAATACCTCTTTTAAATAATTTTATTATTCTAATTAAAATAATCTGAGATGACAAATATTTTATTTTCAACATAACAAATTTCCTTTTTTCTACCTACAACAATTTATTTCAGTACTTTCTTCGATTGTTGCATTTTACAACATTTTCAAGAAAAAATCGATTACAAATTTTGTTGAATTTGAATGTGTTGAAACGTTTGAAAAGATATTACAAAATCAAATCTTTTAATATTATAGTCAAAAAATGGGTTAATCAAAAAACTATTGACGTAATACTTCCATCTACGACGAGTCTTCCCCCCCCCCAAAAAAAAAAATTCAACAGTATAATAAAATATTCCGCGCCCGTGCCCAAGATGAATTCGCGATAACGAAAATAATTCGTTCAATTTCGGACACCGTCGGTTCCGAAAATAACATTTTTATCGGGCCTGAAAACGCTTGGGCACACTAAATTAGATACCGCGCGCAAAATTATACACTAGTGCATTTTTTGCGCCCAAACTTTTGTATGCGCCGAGGTCTTGAGAGAACGTCCCTTTTGGTGACGTACGATAATTGAACCAATTTACGCGCCGAGACCCGATACCAGGTACGGGCCCACGTGGGTGGGGTCCCCGCAACCTGATTCTGTAATGTTTAACGAGAACGAGATTACGGTCGTGAATTTTTTTGCTCGCGTAGATTTTATGCGCCGTGTTATTTGGGGCCCTTTTTTGTCCGTTGACAATCGGTAGTACGTGACAAGATCCGTGTTAGTACGAGTGTATCACACGAATGCCCTGTAATTAATGTCGCCCCCCGCAAATTACCGCCCCCTTTTTTTCCCTCATCCGCAATCGCAATCGCAAAACACGAACGCGCATTTTTATTGCCGGCCCAACGGCAATTTCGCATTTCGCCTCTCGAGGGGGCGTTTCCATAAAGCAAACAAATTGCAGGAAATGCGACGCGTTTCTTTAATTAGGCGTACCTCTGTGTGCTACACTTACGCACATCCGATCTTTCCTACCGCGCAATTGCGCCGCTCGAATGGCCGTGACTCTTGGACTTTTTGTAAGTCTTCATTGTACTGTCATCGATGAAAGTGCGTATAATAGATGCCGTGTGGATCGAGAAAGAAGAAAAAAAAAAGCAGAAAGGAGATAATAATTTTGCAAGGAAATGCACTGGGCCGTCGTTTTTGTCTTTTCTTTTTTCTTCCCTTGACTTGCATTCGCGGGCCCCAGATACCTCCTCTATCGATGAACCGTGACGAATATCATGCTGCTTTATCGCCCAGCCAATCGGCTGCGGAATAATCGATCCCTCGAATCGGACTCTCCACCACTCCCGAGCGACTGACTTTTGTATACATTTTTGCGCCACAATCGGATATACGTTATTTTTTCCTGCGATCTCAGCCGCGCATAATAGGGCCCACGACCTTCAACGCACTCTAATGTAAATCAACGCTAATTAAACGTTGCTCCTCGATAAGCTAATGTACACCCACAAAAAAGTGTCCTTTGGTAGAAGAGAGTGTCCATCTGGGAACAATATCGGGTTTCAATTGAGCGAGGATCCTTGGGAGAAAATACAAGGAGGTTTTAAATATTAGGGCCCTTGCAAGGTCGTCTGTTGTGTGCATGTCGGGCTCGGAAGGGACACCAGTACTTGGAAGTCAGACCTGTCGTGAATCAAGGGTTTTAGGGCCTTTCACTGAGAAAACATTAGTCCCTATCTGATGTTTTTGCTCGCAGTTACAACTGCATTTCTTCGGCCAACTTTACAGGAATTTTGATACTGACACAATTTCAGTTTGAGTTTTTATTATTTCTAACTGTTATGTGAAATGATTTTGTTGTGACAACTTTTGAAGTTTGTTATCGTACACGGAGAGAAAAAAATATAGAAAAAGTCCTTAAATTTTCAAAAATTTTACCATACATACAGTGACGTGGTCATAAGTACAAAAACAAAAAAAATACTACTTTGTTACATAATTTAAAAAAAAACATAATATTGATAAAATTTTTGCGTTGTATTGTTTAATCTAATAAGATTGTCATTTATGAATTCGTCACTATACTGTCTGGTAATTTTAATATAATCTTTTTTCTCCGTGTACCTATGAGATCTTAAACAAAAAAAATTGATCAACTGAGAGTTGAATTGAAGAAATTTTAAATAACTGACTATATTAGATAATTCATATTTTGAGGTTGGGAGTCAATTCAGCAATTGTTCATGAAACAGATCCCAAAAAGCAATTTAGTTACATGGATATTTCCAATCCTCTCGATAATATCCAACAAATGATGGAAACGAAGAGAAAGATGACGACGATGAAACCGAAACGAAAATGGCGATGAAATAATAATTATGAAAACTACAACGAAAGTATTTAAAAGGAAAGTGATAAAATTGACTAAATTTGTTTCGAATCGTTTGATTCTAATTTTTTTTCTCATTTATAATTGTTCAAACTTTTCCAGTGTTCTTGAACACACAAACATATATTTTTACATTAGATGTCAACTCAAAATATTCTTTCTAAAACATATTTGTTGTATTAAAAATATTAATAAATTATTTACAATATTACAAACTTACAATTCAGATTTTTGGACAGAAAAGAATGTTTAAGTCAATTTTTTAAGTTGTATTTGTATATAGAATTTTAAAAACTTTGAAATGTAAAACTACTTTTATCAAGAATCGAACACCTAAGCCACAGAATCATGCTTGATTGATTTCACCAAGCTGTCAAATAAAATAATAAACTATCATGAACATTCAAAAATACTCCAATCACCTTTTTTTCATCACACATGTAAACGTGGATTAAAAAAAAAACTGCATTTGAAATACCATGAGGATTATAAATATCATTTTCATCTCAATTAATAACTTTTGAAACTAGGTCAGTACTCGTAACCTAATCGGTTCATTATCATCAGATATCTATATTCTTGAGCATGTTTTGTGCCGTTCAAATCCGGAGTTAAAATTTAATTGAACCGTCGAGTTGGGTCTAAAGTCTGGCACGTTGAGAGGCCCTTGGATTGGGACGTCGGAAAGGCAAAAATATGCAAGCAGTGGCGTGATCCCGTCCGAGGAGCGGAAATTACATATCAAGAAATCATTTTTGTCGGCCGGCGTTGTCAATAAAATTAACAAGTAAATTTCATTTGTCGTGAATGTCTTTTCGTGAAAGGAAACGCCGCCTCGGACTGACATAATTATTGTGAAGGGCGACTTCGTCAAGTCAACGGGCCAACACGTTCGGTTTTGCATGAAAACAAATTTCTAGCAATGTCACATATCAGAAAATACATCTGACACCGGCATTTACGTGACTCGTCCCGTTGGAGCCTTTAGAGGGCCGCGCAGCACTCAAGGAATGATACACTTTTTCGATCCTGTAATTAGCAGCAGCTATATCAAGTTCTTTTAAAAAACCTCACTAGAACTTTTAGCCGGGCACGATGAAGAAAAAAAATGTTCAATTGGGTAGCAAGAAAATTAAGCCAATTACCCGTTGCCGAGTTAAAGAAGTTCTTTTCGAATTGATATGTAAAATAATTGAAACAAAAAAAGTACAACATGAAATTCCATGTCTTGATGGAATATCTTATTAATGGCGTTTCGTTGCTTGGAGTTAAAAAAAAAAGAAGAAGGGATTGTGCGGCGCTGCGCACATTGTCCGTGCGATAAAATGCCTGAGGATTTCGTGAATTCGCGTCGCATTTTGTAGAGACTAATAAACAAAAACGAAGCAGAAGTGTAACGACGGCCATTTATCTTATTGTATACGTGGGCCTTTTTATGTTTAAATTGTGGCGTGGTAAATAACGACACCTATAAAGCATGGCGGATTCTTTGATTCAAGATATCGCTTAAAATTCAATTCAATTGACTTACTCTTTCTTCTTGCCCACTGTCCGGCGGTTTTGTGCACGAGTTTGCATATACGCTCATGCTGAAAAAGAGGTGACGTGCATGGCCCATTTACCGTATCCATTTTTACGGCTGTCAAAGCAAAGAACTACTTTGCGCAACGGTTGACGCGAGAGTTATAATGTGCCATGCATTATTCATCATAATATCCAAGCGCGGGAAATAAATAAATAAATCAAATTGCATGCATCCGCAAATTGTATTCATAATCTGGCGCGGCGGCGAATTTTATTTTCCATCTCTGCTCGCGGGGCTGGCCTTTACGAGCGCGAACCAGCGCGTTCGAAAATAAAACTTTCAGGCCGATGAGGAATTTCATTCGAAATTTAATTGTCTGCAAAAACGGCAGTAAAAATGATCCTCGGGTTTAAGAGGGTTAATTAGCTGAATATTGCACCAGTGTCCGAATGCACGCGCAGACACTCCCGCTTTTTGCAGTGGCAAGTTCCCTCTTACAACACTTGTGACAATGTTAATTAAATAAAAAAATTTTTCAATTATCATTTCGGGGATATTTTACTGCCCGATCATTGCCGTTTGACACCGACCGGGGATGCGAACGCCGAAAAAATGTTTATAATGTATAATCGTTGCCGCGCAAGCTTGTTTCTCAAATTCAAACTTAATTAATCTTGCAATTATGAAAGTATTTATTGTACGAATAAACATCGCGCCAAATGAAACTACTTTCGTTGGCTTTTTATTTTTATGTTCACAACTTTATTGTACCTATACCATATTCTCGGCTTGTGTTTCAATGTAAAACTGCGGAATTCAATTCTGTTTATCAATTTCCATTTTTTATAACACATGTTATATAAAATTTGTGATTTCCTGCAATAGCCAAACAAGTGTACTTTTTAATTTTTGAATTACAACGAATCAAATTTCATTGATTTTTATTTTTATCTTTTTGTTTCATAACTTTAGATATTTTATGCAATAATGTTATTTACAATAAAAATCCGAGTTTAAAATATAAAAAATATCGATGTTAAAATTGAAGTTGAAAAAATTGATTCGCCATAATTCAAATATTTATTGGTCGCAAATGAGTTTCAACGTTTCATGAGAAATGGTTCAATTATTTTGGTTATTATAATATATTTTATATATAAAATTTTTATATTTAATACTATACGTTATTACACTAAAAATCCGAGTTTAAAATATAAATAATATCAATGTTAAATTAAAAAGTTGAAAAAATGGATTCGCCATAATTCAAATATTTATTGGTCGCAAATGAGTTGCAACATTTCATGAGAAATGGTTCAATTATTTTTGTAATTTTTTGCAAGTCAATTTGAGATTATTATATGGTTGAAAAAATAAATTTGATATAAGTTTATGTAATTATGATCACGTTGATCACAAATTAGATCTCAAATTACACAATCGATGAGTGGATAAACGACCATGGAGTGCAAAAATTCCGATAGAGCAGCAGCATTGATAGTTGACATTGGGTTGAAATTTCCGTATGCTCGACACGTTCCTTCAAGCTCGATAGAGCGATTCTCGCGTTCCAAAAGATACGCGTGAGCGCGCCAAGCATATGTGACTTGGATCACGCTCGCCTGGGCATCCGTTAATTGTGAAACGTGCAGGAATATCGCTAGACTCGTGGCTTCAAAGTCGCTTGTTCACGCCGCGGAGAATCGGCTACTCTGCACAATGCTTTTTTGTATCCAACATCATTGTCTGGCTGCACCGACCGTACCATGATACTCATGTTATTCAATTTTCTTGATTATCTTTCTTGTCTCCCGTGTAAAGTTAAATTACGTTCATTAATTATTCTCCAAGATTTTTGTTCTGAGCAATTTGTAGTGCGATTGTTTTGACTCGTTATATAAATGCGATATTAACTTTTATATTCTCCTCTAAAGACCCACGTTATTACAATTATTTCACAGATATAATTATAATGAAAAAATTTCTCGTCTCAAAAATAGTTCCCAGGCGATGATTTTGTTTGTTCACATAATCCCCGATGGTTGTTTGTTTGTTTTTTACTGAGTCATACCCTAATTGTGGGGATTTTTCACGGATATCAAATTCGCAACTGTCACACGTACGACAACCTTGTAACATATGTTCAAACAACCTGATAAATCGCGCGATGCGACTCATCCTTTTGCGACCTTGGCATCCAGCGTAAACGTGGAACGCACGTTGGATGCAAAACCTATGAAACTCCCATTACAGGCGCTGATTCAACCGATGGTCTTTACAAGTCTTAGTAGAAGAGTATAATCAAGTGGTCCTTAAAAGATAATCAGGCACTGTGAAGGCATAAACATTACCTATAAAAAAGTCAAGTTAAATGACAAATTATTGCAGAGAAATCAGCACCGTAGATTTTGTAGTTTTTAAAACGAAACACTTACTATGTTCTTTCTTTAGTGCATAAGAATTTTCATCTCAAAAACAATTAAAATTGATTTTCACATGTATTTATTTGAATGATGGAATAAAGTTATATTATTTTATAAGATATGCAAATATTTTTTATTGTTTATTATCCCTCACGGAAAAGAATATATTTTAAAAATATATGTTGAAGTTAGTTAATATATTTCCGGCCAAAAGTTATATATGAAACATATATTTCAAATATATATTCAAAAAATATATATTATAATAGAAATTCAGTGAAATATTTATTCAGTCTATACTATATTATTGAAAATATATTTTTTATATATTTTTACAGTATATTACAGAAAATATACGGTTAAGTATAAAGGTAAAAATATATGTAAAATATATTTTCAGCTGCAAAAAATTGAATATTTTATATATATTTTAGAATATACTATTTTTCCGTGAGGGATTTCGTTTGATTATTTATTTCTATCATTCATTATTTATGTTAATTATTTATTGTACCAATTCTTAGTATTTGAATGAAAACAATTTAAAATTTTTGATTTATTTTTTTCTAATTTTTTTTTTTTTTTTCATTTCTGCTGGAATAAAAAATCTTAATAAAGGGTCAAGTCTCAGCTCGATTATTTTCGTATAAGTACTTCGTGATTTTGTTGAGCATTCTTAAATAGGGTTAGAAATGAATTTTCACTAGGGATCAGCGTGGAATCAGGTCAAGAAGTATATAATTCAGACGATTAATGTTCTGCATCGATATGCACGTTACCGCTGGCGACACGCCGTAACAGCCGTGATGGTTCGCGGCCGCACGACAGATTCTTTGCCTTTTAAGGCCACCGGATTTCTCCTATTCTACGCGCACGTCTAATCGGAAACCAGGCTTTCGAGATGGCGCTGATATAATAATAAAAAATATGATATTGTGATGTCGTAATCTCATATTACGTTACGTGACCGGGAGATTACGAGTCCTGCGGAAAGTTGTTAAAAAATGCGCGAGATGACTGGTTGAAGAACGTGGTAGAGCAAAAACACCGCTATTATAATTTGCAAACTATATTTATTCTTTTGATGATGGCCCTGTTTGAACTTGGGGTTTATGCGGTTACACGAATTTTGTTGAGGTTAAGTGCCCCGTGTGACTTTGAACCAGATGGCGTTCATACCTACTTTGTAAAAAAAAGAAATAACGATGTAGATGCTAAGATTGTTTGTTGCTAAGAATTTAATTGTTAAAATAAGCCATAATTGTTTTGCAAATTCATACATATTGTGTGTAAACACTTTTAATATGTTTACAATTTTTCAACATTAATTTATAAAATAATAATAAAAAAAAGAAATGTAAAAAATTAAGGGCAGTCAATTTTCAATGATAGACAATATTTTCAACAAAAATGATGGCATATTTTTGATTATGAAGTTCAAATAGTTCACAAAAAATATTGCAAATTCACTAATTTTTCATGAAATTTACTCAAAACATATCGATATTTCAATGTTTCTTAAATTTATATCTTAAAGTCAATAAGTCATTTTATAATTTTATGTTTCTCGATGCAGGAATCGAACCCTGGCGTCTCATTATCATAACTCATCCCTCTGTATCCCCGAGTCCCAGTGAAAGTTTTTCAAAAAATTGAGTCGTTATCCAACATTTTCTGACACTTTTTAATCATGATCAAAATTTTCGAAATATTAATCCAATCCAACTTTATCATACGACAAAAATTTTAAATATTTTCAATATTAAAATATTTTATCCATGTTTTCAATACTTATTAAATATTTTCAATATTAATATTTTTATCAACAATTCTTGACTTCTTTGTTTGCGGAGTCCTTAGCAATTACTGAAAAAAATATCCCAACAGGTTCTACAGAGTCAAATTGTGCTTGTTACAAATGCGTTACAGTTTATAGTAGATAATCGTGGAAAATTACATAACCTTACAACGTGTACTCAAGTTTGGATGCGTTATATAAATTGAAAATTTTACGAGAATTTCACAATTCAGATTTCACGTTAATTTTCTACATGACGAACGGCTAGTTGTTCTCTTCCACTTCTAATAGGTTGAACAACAAATTGGATGAAATTCAAAGATATAATTTTTTGTCTTCAAATTATTTATGAGTGCACATGAATATTCGAATCGATGTAGAGCATATTGATAAGAAAAGTATCTGAGTGCATAATCTCCCTGGCATTCCATACGTTATTTGATCGTTGAATAATCGATTTAGTTGTCTGTCAATTATCCCACACAGACAAAAATTACATTGAAATTTTTGTGTATTCACAATTTTTAATATATCATTTTATATTGAAATTTATATAAAAATATAAGAATGTTCTCACATGAATCAATACACAGAAAAAAAGTTGTAATCATTTTTATCAAAATTTGTATAATTTTTACCAAACAGTTTCATAATTGGAGAACAGAATCCATTTTTGATAAAAATTACTATAATGTTTAGTTGAAAATTGAATAATTTATATTAAATGTTTAGTCATTATTATCAAATATAGTATTTTCATATTTACCAAAAAGATTGATTTTATTTTTTTCAACATGATTTCTGTCCCTCACTTATAAAACAGTTTAGTAAAAATTATAATGATTCTGGTAAAAATTATTAAACTTTTCTCTCCGTGTAATTATAATTTTATTACAAATAAAATATATATATATAACTAAAATATATGAAACATATTTTGAATACATAATTATACATAGACTTCTGTCTCTGTTCAGAACTGTTAATTTATAAACAATTTGACTAATTTCGACTTGTTATCAACGGTTATATGATGGAATACGCATACTCATCTGCAATTCGAGCTGGCAAGTTCATGTTGTTTGACAAACGAATCTCGGATCGCTTCCGCACGTAACTAATTGCCAAATACAGTAATTCATTCTCATCAGATCAGACTGCAATGTAAATTTAATTGAATGATGTAATAGGCAACTCCATGCATTGCAATGACCTGCCAATTGAGCACGTTTGTGTGTTACCCAAACCAGGAAGTATGTTCGGGTTAAATTCATTAACAACGGCCAAAAATCGTTGGCCTTAATTCATTATTCCCGTATCGTACTCGGAGCTAAGGATTCATCCCACAAGTTACAACATCTCATTTGACATAAGAGACATTGTACTTTGAATGGCATGGACAGATGAACGCATTCATATGTCATTGAATAAGTTTGACGCATAAATAGTTTACTTATGCGTTAATACTTAAATTCAATTTCGTTACATCCTTTTGCAGAATTTTTAATATTAAACAAACATTTATGTTTTTTGTTTCAGGTGAGTTGATGGGGTTCCTTTTGTCGGCAGTTGCAAAACCATTTTCTAACACCAACGACCAAATTTGAAATAAGTATATTCTTTTCATGTATATCCATAATTATAAAAATTCTCGTGTTTACAGCTTGGGTTGTGATGGTATTTTTTCAGCAATGATTTTTTATCATTTCTTTATTTGTCTCCGTGTCTTTTTCTGTTAAGTGCACGTATATCATAATTTTTTATTCACTTAACAAGGATACTTTTTCAAAGCGGTTGTATATTTTTTCCGATGAAAGGATTTTGTAACATTGGCGCCCTTCTGTCGTAAACCACAGTCGTATGAAGAATGACGTTCGTATTTCGCGCGCCCAACCCCCTTACTTATATACATCTTTTACTGCTCACGATGATGCAAATTTTTTTACATGTGGGCGAACAAGCAATCTTCTTGTTTTCAAGTTCATTGTAAAAACTCGTTTTGTTCACTACATCAGAATTTCACTTTTATCTCTGGCGCCATATTGATTGATCGAGTGGCGCGCGCAATTGATCTATGACGCCTGCGCACTTACAACTTTATCATCTTTGGTGGGAAAGTAAATTTCATGCTATCTGCGGCAACGATTCAACATTTTTATTTTCAACCCTAATTACACCATAACTTTAAATCTTCCAAAATCAATAATTTCCAAAATTTCATATTGAAAATAATATTAATATTAAAAATTAAATAACAGTTAAATGATATATGATTAAAGATGAATTTAGAAAATCGATATGTAAATTGAAAATTAATGGCTTGTATCCTTGTTGTTCGACACAAAAAATTAATTTCGTTGAAATAAAGTCATGTCCTTTTTTTATAGTTTTTTCGATTAAAAAATATTTTCAGATATGACATTTGTGAAAAAAAAAACTCAAAGTTGCGCCTGAACTTTAATCTTCATTCCTCATCAAGGTTATCACTTCGATTAAGGAATAATCGCAGGATTCAAAAGAACCGTTTCTAAACATCAAAAAAGCGTGACGATTATAATCAATGAACTACGGCTTTCGATGAACGATGGCAGCAAAATGTTTTTCACTTAACACTCTCTCATCTGTCGGTACTGGTTGTGAAACTCGACCGTGCAGATTTTATCCTTTCAAAGCGTGTATGCATTTGACACGTTGATTTTTACCTATACTTTAACGCGAATCGATTAAAGAAAAAAGATCATCATAAAAGTGCACTCCAATAATCTCCATTAAATCATTTCACGGTTCAAAGTAACAAAACATTTTTTTTCTCTCCCAACTTCGGTACAAAAGTTAGGTCGCCTTGCAAATTCTCCACTGATGAATTTTATTTACGACTTGGAGGAAATCAATTTTCTAAATTACAATCAATTGAAAAGTCACTTAGTCGAACAATTAAATCTACAAGTTGAAATCAAGTTTCTTTCTCATGCAAAATGTCGTTAATGAAATTTGTTCAACTTCTTTCAAAGTGTGCATTTCTCAATGAATTAATTTTTTTAATTTATATCATCAGCTATAGTTGTCATGTAAACAAATAAAAAATAAAAACTCCCCTTTAATGTAATAAATTTGTATTCCTGAGCGAATTTCTTTTCTGAAAAATTGACCAGTCATCCGACATGAATTAAAATCGCAGTCAGTTTGGCTGATCAAAATGTAATCACTTTATCACTCGCTTTAATTGATTTTTGTTCTAAGTGCACCATTCGCCGATTTACCTTCCGCGATAAGGTATAAAAAAATGGAGTTTGTGGAAAGATCAATCTTGATTTGTTAACTTGAATGACTTATAAGAGAGTAGTCATAATCGATTGGACAAGACGCAAAGAAGCAACGCGAGGACGCGAAAAGGTAGGCCGTTGGTGGAGGCAAGGCCGTTCTTTGACCTGGCAGACGAGTTGCTGGCGCCAATTTTGAAAGAACCGGTCCTAACCGCTCTCGGCTGGAATTTGGAGTTGTGCGAGAAATCGCCGAAACGATACCCCCCTGAACGGTTTTCGGGACTCCTCGACTTATCACTCGCCATTATACAATTACACAAAAATATATACGAGTTACCAAGACTGGGTCAGGTCTAACGTGTAATGACTTTTTACGTAACGAAAATACCCCAGTGTGTCCCACACCACCACGGGTGTTTACAATGAACAAGGTGCAGTTAACTCGACGTTACGCAAGCCCGATTTATCTGCCTCTTAATGAACAAAAGATGAGCAGGGTTATTTTTAGTTTCTCTTTTTGTTACACCAGTGATAACGATGCTCATCGCAAAAAATAACCCTAAGATCCTCAGGTCGCCTTTAGCCGAAAGATTATACAGAATTAAATGCTTTTTTGTGTATTTTTTCGGTTTCTTTGTAATTTTTTTTTTCATTTTTTTTTTTTTTTTTTTTTTTTGAGATGTTTAACTTATATGGAGAAATAATTTATCAAGTGACCTGACACGCTGTCTACTATTCCAAACAAAGTGCTCGTTTGTGTTTTTGTATACGTCTCAAGTTGTTCATTCAAATATAGTATTGTGCAATGTTTTCTGCCCTTAACCCATTAACTTCGACAGAACAATCATAATGAAAGGAAAGTTTTTAAATATTCACAGGATGCATGTGTCAAAAAATTCCACTCCAGTTGAACCCTCTCGATATTTTAGTTTAATCTTCAGTTTAAATTCGTTCGCTTTTTATTTTTATATTTTTTTCTTTTTCAATCGATTAAAATACTTTCCATACGTCATGCGAAAGCGTTTCATTTTTTCTGATTGAAAAAACAACATGTTAAGAGGGATTTGAAACCCAATTCATCTGGATTCAGTGCATCCTGTGTGATCGCGACTCATCATAAAAAGTAACACCGTGTATTAAATTTCCGTCCCTGATTTTTAAATAATTTAATACGTTACATTACGTGGAGGGTATGATATTATTTTTCTCGCAACTTTCGTGATCGTTTGACAATTTTCGTGCGAAGAGACGCACTTGTGGTGTGAAGATTGCGCAATCGAGGTCGATAATATGATACAGGAGAGAAGAAAAATACACAAAAACGTAACGAAGACCTTGCAAGTTGCATTACGAGGTGTCTCTTCTCCTTTTGCTTTAAGCGGCCGTGTGCACACGTGGTTCCAATGGTTGTTTATGATTCGACCAGTGAAACGCAAACACGTATCAAATTTTGTAAGCAAATATTTTGTTTATAACGTACGATCAAGTTGTTCCTCCCGAGTACAGACTTTATTTTTATGTGTTTTCTATATTTTTATAAAATTTTCCATTTCAAAAGAATAAAAAGTTCATCAACTTACAAACAAGTTAAAAGACGAGCTTCAATTATAAAAATGTTTTACGATATTTCAGTTTTTCTAATAGTTTTATGCAAAATTTTAAATGTCGAATGATTTGAATTATAGTTGAAAATGGAAAAAAAATTGTGACATCTGTATTGATCGAAACATGTTGCATATATGAAGCCATATATGTTGGTCTTGTAAACAGTAATAAATTTTTCCATATTTGTCACAAGCATAAACGTATGTTACATATATAAACATATATCTTAGCTTATACGAGATATATACGTCACATAAAATTTTTTACTTGAGAATTGTAAAACAACCATAAAAATGCCATAAAAGTTGTATAACATTTATATCAATTTTTTTTCACTGATTTATAGTATCGCATAAATTGTAATAAATATGTTTTTTTTTTTTTCAAAGATACGTTATAGTTGTTTACAAAGTTGTGCAACAATTTTGTTCATTACAATCTTAATCGAAGCGCTTGAATTATGTTCGCACACGATCTTAATTATGAAAAAGATAAATAGACAAATGATGTCATTTGCTGCCACGACGGGGTGTTACTTCATTTTATCGTCGCAGCACCTTTATTTCATGGTGTTTCACAATTTTGCGATGTAGCTTTTTTGAAATCAAAGTCGTAACACTTTTCCAACGCGGCATTCCGCAGGTGTTTTTCAATTTCCCTTTTTCCGAATTGATAAAAAGCAATTACACGGCTATTTATTGTACAGAAGATTTATAAAATTTGATGACTAAATTGCATCCTCGTTTAGACGCGATTAAACGTTGCGGTGAGAAAATCAAAACGTCTTTTATTTCTTCCCACACTTCAAAGGTTGGTGGAAATTAAAATCATTATTTTTCTCTCTAGCAATTTATGCAAGATTTGTTTTGCTATTTTGTGTCGAAACTGAACCTCGATTTTGAATACAAAAAAATTGTTTATTTTAATTGAATTAATTTTTTTGAAAATAAATGATTCAATTGTTATCTGCCATTTATATGTGTAACTGTATATGATTTTCATTTCAAAAATGACTTCACAACGCTTGTTATTTATAAAAGTGAAATGAGAGCTGATGGATTAGCATCGAGGTTTATGTGTCTGACTAAATTTTGATCTGAAAATAAGTTGAATGTAACCGGACACACAGCGGCGTACAATATAATTTTAAAAATTTGCGGTATGAATAACACATAAACGCGATTTGATTGCGAAACTTTGGTGGACCTTAAGTTACCAAATAAAGCGTCGAGTGAATCTATTTTGATTCAGATCACGCGATAAAGGTCGCTACATTATTCATCGGCATCGGAATTTTTGCGATTTACTCGAAAAATTCATTTTGAAGTGCTTGTTAAGAAAATGAATAGCTGATTGAATTGCGACAGGATCCGTAAATTTTACTAGGGCTCGGCCAAACTGGCCGGATGAAATTCAAATTGACGAAATTTGTATAAATTGATGAAATCGTACAAAGTCCTTCGCGGCGCAACAACAGTCACATCTTTTTTCATTTCAATTTTTCCTTTTCATTCGAACGTGGAATAAAAATGACAATTTACAACTCGCGAGGCAAAGACAAATTTATAGTTCGTCTAATTAGGCATGAAATTTATCTGCATTTTTTCTCCTCGTTATCCTTAAATTGACGACAATAATAGTAAATTTAGCTGATGAATTCTTTTTTTCTAAATGCCTCGAACGTTTTTTTTTTCTCTCTCACAGGTATTCAAATTGTTTTAAATAACGACAATTAGAATGTTAATTGAAACATTCGTCAGATTTTATGCCGACAATAAAATAATACAATCACGAGAGTATTAACCGCAATTATATTCAATTAATTTTCTTCCAGTTGCCGTGATGGCAGTCACGGCGCGGATTCATTATACGTGTGCTGTCCTCTCGGGCAACGCTAGATAAATCGCGCATGCACGCGATAGGTCGATGGCCAAGAAGTAGATGACGTCTTGCAACATCCAGTGATGACACCTTTATACGTGTCAGAAGATAGCATGTTCCGCTAAAACAATTAAAACGAAATAAAATTAAATGACTCATCAATGAAAGTAAAATTTTATTTTTTATGAAAGGGAAAATTGTGTGAAATTCGTCAAATACAACAAGTAAAGAAATTGAATTTTTTCAAATTCTATATACTTTGAGAGAAATAAAGATTTTCTAGTTATTTGTATAGAAATGAAATAACGCTAAATGACTTGTTTATGGAATTAAATTTTTATTTAAAAAATGTCATGAAATTTCGAATAATATTAAAAAAAAAAAAGAAAATTCTTATACACTTTAAAAGAAATGAAGATTTTATGAAAACGAAATGAAATGAAATTTGTCATCGGTGAAAGTAAACTTTTATTTTTGAAAAATTGCTTGAAGATAAAAAAAAAATATTTGACAAGTTAAGAAATGTATATATATAATTTAAGCAAGATTGAACAGATGAAAAATAAGGCTGGATTGAAATTTATATGCAATTTTTATAGTTGAGACAAATTGCAATAAAATATATGGTAAAGGAGTGAATTTACTAAATAAATTTCATTCTCGGACAGTAAATTTGAAATACACGTTAACTTATTAAATGATTCGTGATTTTTTATTCTTCCAAAATCGAGACAGTATTTAATATCTATATCTTGTGTTCGAGACTAAAGTTAAAAGCCACGAGTAATCAGTCGATAATGAAAATTTTTATTTAACGAATCAAATAAACTTCGCTACGTCGTAAAGATCGCAACACTTAAGTGAAACCTTTTTAATTAAGAATTTGCGTTTTATGGTAATGAGTTTTTATATCAATTCATGTTAATTATGTCTGATTACGAAATCAAGAACGATTGAATAATGCAAATTCAAATATTACTCGCATTTTTTCCACTCGTCAAAAAGTGTCTCCTTTGTTACTTTGTAATTTATTTATTCATTTCTTTTTATTTAAAAATCATCATTTACGTACGTACAATTTGATCGAAGGAGATATTTCGTACGGTTAAAAAATTTTTAATGGACAATTATGATTGATGCAGGAATTAAAATAAAACTGCAGGTGCAAAAGTATCTTTCGCAATGATCGGAGAAAGAGCATCTTCAAGCTGAAACTTGAGCTTTTTAGCGTGACGACGGAGCGCACCGGTGCGTGGAAACGGATCATGGCTACCGACTTAAACTCACAGTTAACAAAGTGGAATATGATTACCACAAATTGTGTGTTTTCGTACGAATTTCGCAGCTCGCGATTAATGTCACGTCGCCCCGATGATAATGACCTTGGTACGGAAATTCTAGTTAATTACGTTCGCAACCGCAATCGTCGCCTACGATTGAACAATAATTTTCGTAATTATCGTAATTCGGCTGGTCGCAATTTAGATTTACGCTTGATAACGTTCCTGATTTTTATTTATTTTTTTTTTACACAATTTCATTTTAACAAAACATTAACTTTCACTTTCAAAAGAACAACATTCCAAGATGAACAGAACAACTTTACAAAAATTTTGGTTCATTTTTGAATTGCTCAAAGAATGTTGAAACCACTAATTTTTTATCAAAAAATAATACTAAATATTTCGGTGTTGTTTATGATTTAATATAATTAGTAATTGGTATTATTATATATACTTTTATTAGATAACTTTATTCAAAAATATTTTTATATCATAATATGTTGAATAAATTATTTAGTTTTTTTGATTTGTATAAAGGACTTCCTTGACAAAATTTTGATCCAATAAAAATTGAAAAATTGTCTTTCGCTTTTAATCGCAAAAATATATAAAAAAAAAGGAAAGATGCAAAATAAATGAACTGCATCCTTTCTTTGAGATAATATCATTCAAATTTTTTTTGACTTGTGCAAATATTGCAAATGTTTGGTTTCTTTTTTTCTGATAAAGAATTGCATAAAGTCGAGAAAAAATGGACACTCATATCAGGGATCAAAAATATATCCTTGTTAGTGGCGCCGCACAGATTAAACCGACCGAGGTTGAGGAGTTAATTCCAAAAAAAGGGGAAAAAATGCTCGGGTTTCCAAGATCCTGGATATCTCAGCTTGATCCGGAGTTGTCAAACCTTTTGACACGCCAAAAACGATCGTTCGCGGTTTTTTATCAGTCTCGCAAAAATTTCCGTCAGGAGGTGAATGTTAATGTGGCGTTGTAATTAATTAACGTTGCGCAACACTCCTTTTAATACGGGAAGCGTCCTTTTTTTTTGCCCCCCTCCCCGTGCGGACGAAC
Source organism: Trissolcus basalis (assembly GCA_025266255.1). Lineage (NCBI taxonomy): Eukaryota > Metazoa > Arthropoda > Insecta > Hymenoptera > Scelionidae > Trissolcus > Trissolcus basalis. Next base: position 39,484 of record JAAMPD010000349.1, on the reverse strand, counting down.
GAAATGTGGAGCAAACGTTGCAATGTGGAACACTTGACGAAAAACACTCACTGCGATAGGACGCGACAATTATTAAAATTCCTCGTGCCTTAATTGGACAAATTACGATTCTTATGACTACTTCATTCCCGGTAATTGCGACCACTTTGTTTCCGACAGCAATAAACTACACAAATCATTGACTTCGACTTCACTCTCAAAGACTTTACTAATGAAGTGTTCAACAATTCCTTTTTCTTTCACTCACGGTTATCGAAACCTTTCCAACTTTTGCATAATCTCATAGCTCTGATGTCAATGATAAAATTTTATTTTTTCTCGTTTCCTAAAAGATGCAAAAAAAGTCATTATTTTTTCATAGTCATCCGGTGTTATCTGAGTATAACGTTTCAACAGTCAGATGTTATCAAATCTTTAGCTTGGCAAATTTCTGTGTCACAATTTCTAATAATTATTAACCTCTTAGAATTTCAAATTTATTTTACACATTTGTTTCAAGATTTTTGGACAACATTCGATGCAACAAATCTTGAACTTATTTTTGTATGGTAATTAGGATAAATGGAAAATGGATAAAAAAATATACAGTTGGACTGTTGGAAGCAAGAGCACAATGGCTGAGAGAGGTTGTCAAAGATGGGGGCGCTTAAGTGGCGGTTCGCCCTTGTCAGTATAGACGAACCTTGAGGCGGCCCTTAATGGACCTGTCTGGAGAATCACAAGATCAGAGTTACTTAATGCGTCCAATCTCGTACTTGAGCCGTACGTAACACGCACAGCTCATTTTACGTATTCGTCATACGTGTCCAAGTGGCTCTTTAAATATCATGACAAACGTCCCCCCGGCTAATTAAAAGTTAAAATATCGGTGCACTAATTACCCAATGTTTTGTGATAAAGTTATCGACTGGCTGACAAAAAGTCAAAAGCTAAGACGCGGCTTGCAACATTGCTTCGCAAATTGCTGACATTTCGTACTCATATCCTAATTAATTTCACGAACATCGACGCTCCCATCCGAGTAGTTGCGAAGAAAAATACAGAAGGTGAACTTGAAGCGAAAAAATTTGTACTGCCAACAACATGTTTGAAAATAAATTATCGGTTTCAAATCAAATTCAACTTTATGATTAAAAATATATCCTGTACAATGTTTCATGATTAAAAAAAAATTACCAGGAATAGAAAATGATGCAAATTAAGAGGAAAAGATAGAAGGAGGAATTTTACAGGTTTTCAAAGAACAAATGATAATTAAGTGGGGAATAAATTATGTCTTAATTGTTGATAGGATGAAAGAAATGGAAATAAAATAGAAACGTCTTCCTTGGTTGAACAGCTGCAAAATTGTAATTTCTAATGGTGCGTTTAGACATTGCACGCATATTCATAGCGATGCTAATCCGTCTTTCTTTCAGACATTGAGGAACAAAACTACTGTCCTTCCTCGGTTGCGGTGCTTTGTTCCGCGTTATCTACTATTCGCAGGGCGTGTTATAAGAAAAGTCACTCCAAGGTCACGGTTATCTAGGTCGCCTTCGTGGGTGTCGTAAATTATTGTTCCTTTTTTATGTAATGAAACGATGGACAAGTTGCACCGCGGATGCCAATTTTGCTGGGTTACTTCGGAATAAAAAAAAGGGTTCTGGGCAGCAGGGGGATAAAAAAGGTAGAAATTACCCTGCCATTTTCATCTGCGGTTCATGAAATTGCTCGACATTAAAGCAGAAGAAACAGAAATCGAAAGACATTACGCGGACTGATTTCAGGGCAGACCTTCTGTGCCGGAACAGGTCGATGCAATGATAAGTGAAATAAAAGTAAAAGTTGCTTTTTATTTGTTTATTATTGGGAGCATGATTTTACAATCGAGCCTCTATTACACGTAGTTTTGTAACGTGCCATTAGTGCCCATTTGTTCATTTCGCACATTACATTCCAGTGGGAACGATTATTTTCAATATTTCTTTTAGAATTAATTTTTTTATTGACTTTTTTCACACACTCGACTGTGACTTACTCAGAAACTGGTGTTTTTCATTTAAACAAATGAAGTTCTTGAACAAAATTACAAAGTATAGAAAAAACGTGTTAATTGTTAAAATAATATTTAACAAACGTACAAATTTTGTAAATTTTTTTATAATTTTCAAAATCATGTTCAAAATCCATTGGCCTTTTCTATTTTAACACATGTAAAAATATAAAAATTGCAAAATTTAAGAAACCACGAAGATTGAACAAATAATAATGGTCGAAAGGAGCATTAACATCATATATCTTTCTTTAATTGTAGGAACGTGGAATTTTTTTAATTTAAGATGAACATCACATTGATTACAAACGTTTGTTTCCCAAGTAAAGAAAGTACAAACGTGATTGAATTGCAATAACCCACAAACTTGACAGTGCCAGTAAATAATATTATCGAATGTGCATCAAGTTTAAGAATGCAAAACACAACGCAGATCCGAAGATTACGCACAACAATAAAGCATAATCCGACCTTTACTTTACAGATAAGGATACCGTTGAAATTGAATTTCTCAGCGAGGCCCCGAGACTTAACTGTTTCTATTACGAAGAAGCATTTGACTTGCGGCGTCAAGGGCCAGCCACCGATCATCGACGGCGACATGCCCCACGAGGTCAAACTTGAGGATTCCACCTGGGTCATCGAGGACGGCAAGACCCTTCTCATCAATCTAGAAAAGGTATGCTCCTTTCGATTACAACGAAAATTTAAAAAACAAACAAACCCAAAAATATATTTCAAGCAAAGTAAATCTATTTAATTCTACAATGAATGTCACAATTTGTTTTGTAATCTCACAATTTCAAAATCTATCTTGTAATTTTACATGAAATATTTGTAATTTTAAACTTGCAGTGTAATTTTGAATTCTGTAAAGTAATTTCATATTAATTGAAAAAAAAATTGTACGGTGTAAAAAGCAATTTCATATTGTATAATGTAATTTTACAAGACACAAAATTGTACCACATGTGGTGAACTTTTATATAAAAAGTAAAATTGCTACATGAATTGTCTGAATATAAACACACTTTCTGACAGTGTAATCAAATTTTCTCAGTCCATTAACTCAGATGAACCAGCAAAAATGGATCATGAAATTTGACGTTACTTGTTATCGACGCACAAAGATAAAAAAAGGGCCTTAACACAATTAATTATGATTTCAGGTGAACAAGATGCAATGGTGGGCCCAAATCGTGACTACCGATCCTGAAATCAGCACGAAAAAAGTGAACCCAGAACCGAGCAAACTGTCCGACTTAGACGGCGAGACGCGAGGTCTGGTGGAAAAAATGATGTACGACCAGCGGCAAAAGGAGCTCGGCCTGCCCACGTCCGACGAACAAAAGAAGCAAGATGTTATTAAGAAGTGAGATACCCAGCCAACCATTACTCCGACCAGTCGAGCGCATAAACATTCCCATTAGAGTTATTAAAAATGATTGCACAGACGTAATCCGTTTCCAATATTGCGTGCGGATTTCGCCTAGTTTTATTATTTTTATTTCATTTTTTTTTTCTTCCAATCCTTATTCATTTTTTTACAAACGCAAGATAGTCTCAGTATCGCACATTTGCATGCAATCTCGGACGGTATGCATAATCGAGGATCAATTTCAATCGTACACCGGACCGAGAGCTTCGGTTATGCGTCTAATTTTTGCATGCAAATGAGTTTCGCTCTTGTCTTTCGTTTGATTTGTTCGTTGTCCACGAACTGGGTCGCGTGATCGCATCGGAGGTGTAACTCGAAATGTGCATCATGCGATTGCAATTTCAATGTTTCCTTCGGGTTCGTGCATTCCGGCTGTGATTTTAACATTGGATCTTGTCTTTGTTTTTGTTGCAGATTCATGGAGCAGCACCCAGAGATGGACTTCTCGAAATGCAAGTTTAACTGAAAATCGGTGTCGCTGTTTCGCAAACACCGCTGCCGCAATGTTCAAATAGTATCAGTTATGCGATCGCGCCTCACAAGACACCGGTTCCACCATCTCTGCCTCCTGCATCTCGACTTCGTCTCCGACCTCCAGCACCTGTGGCGTCATCTCACGAACCGGCCATCAGATTCCACGACCGTTTCTTCATTCCGTCTGTTTTGCCGACGCAGCGATTATACACATTTTCTTATCAGCTAGAATTAAATGTTCGTTTGTACTTTTTTAATTAAGTTTGAATAATTGAAAAGACACCCGCACTCTGTGGGCTGCCCTTCGACAATGGTACAATTTTTATTTCCTCGATTCATTGATGCTCACGATTGTCTTTTGTTTTATCGACGTTGTAAATGATAAATTGTGAACAAGTTATTGTAATAAAATATTACTTCTAATGTCTAGAATTGTTATTGTTCTTAACCCTNATGATATAAAATAGAAAATGTTATATATTCATAAAATATGAAATGATACCATAAAAATTATAAGTATAATATTTAAATCTGTGTTGCAAAGGAAAAACTATTAAATGTATAGGATTCATGTATGCACTTGGTTTTTCTTTTGTAAAACATACATATTGTAAAATTAGTATGTAATATACTACATCTGTGACACCAAGGAAGAATAAGTTTAGTGGATATTGAAATCTTGCATCCTTAACTTTTTTCTTATGCAACAGATTTATATATTATACTATAATCATTATAATACGATATAATAATTAATATAAAATATATCACGTTGAAAAGTAAATTAGTTTTAAAAAATGTACAAACTTCGAAACTAGAAATTAAATACTCCTTCAACTTTATTGACATCAAATCTAATAGAATAATCATACTAAATGAAGGGTTGGATGAAAAATACAATTGTTTAATTAAAATTTGTCTTTTTTTTTAATTTGTCTTTACATTAAGAAAGTATTGTATACAAAATAGTGAATTTGCACTTAAGTGTGTAACAAAATTACATATTAAAAGTCTATATCTCGAATGCGATAATTTGATAATTGACTCAGAATCCGTCTTCTGACTCGTACTGTTTCATGACTCGTTGAATCCACCGCACGTAATTGGGAATGCGAGCGTATATGCCGAATTTTCCACGCTTTCCACAGCCTTCGCCGAAGCTAGTAATCCCGAAGATTGTCCATGGTCGATCGGGTCGTTTTGGGTCCCGACAGAGCAACGGACCGCCACTGTCACCAGCACAAGAATCCATCCTCCCTCGAGGATAACCAGCGCAAAACATATTTTTGGTGATGCGATAGTCCACGTAAACGTCGCGACATGTTTGCGCTGATACAATGGGAATCTGAAATAGATAGAAATACCATAAGCATTGCAATAATGAAGTTTGATAGAATAATTTTAAGCAATAGTTTTGAACTCTAAATGTTACCAACGTATTTCAATAAGGTTAATATTAAGTATTTACTTTGAACATTAACTGTATTCCAATTGGTATAAAAATGATTGCTTCAAAAAGTTTTCTTATTCAATTTAACATTTCATAATCTACATGATGAGGTTGTTATGTACTAAAATTAGATAATTTAATCCTCTTAAGGTGAATCTTCTGATGATTCAAGGGATAAGTGAAAAATGACAAAATTACATATAAAATTCTGTACAATTGACCTTCTAGTTATTCTCTTGAGTTTGTATAATGTAAAAATGATTAAACTTATGACAGTGGGAATGTTTGATTTATAAATTGCCATAATATGTAATTTCAAATATACACATGCTATTCATTTTGTAACAAATTTGAAAATAAATATCTCATACTGTAAATGACGAAGCATCATCAAATATAGCCATATTTCAAACAAATTCTGACATTTCTAATAAATACATTCTGTTCATAAAAGATTGCATGGAGAATTATAAAAATTTTATCAAATGATGATTTGGACTATTAATAACATTTGTAAAAGTCAGACATAACAAATTTAAAGACCTGCAACTAATTATTTCGCAAAATTCTATTTTCGATGTCACGCTAAAACCACCTTAATTTGGTCGTTCATGAGTTTCACAAAGTTACATACTCGAGCTTCATGAAGTACATCTGTACCAAAATCGTCCGTGGCCCTTGACTTGCCCCATCCAATAATAGTACACAGTTGATTAGTTGGCAGAGGTTGTCTCGGAGTGGGAAGACAAGCAATTCCCCTCGACGCTGCTGGAGTCAGGGATACTGGAAGACGTAGCAACGCCACGTCGTTATCGACGGTATCGGCGTCGTAGTGCGGGTGCACGGTTATGGAATACACCCTCAGGTCTAATTCTGGCCCTTCCTTAACAGTCAGATCGTGCTCACCGATTCTCACGTACAGCCGCTTTCTGATGCAATGGGCAGCAGTCAAGACCCACCGTGGAGAAAGTAACGTCCCTCCGCAAAATGCCTCCTGGGAAAAAAAGAACCCAATCAAGATTACAAAGATTTATAATCAATTATTCGTGATCCACGAAAACACGATCTCATATTGAGATTTGAGCCGCTACTTATTAAGTGATTATACTGCGCATCCAAACGAACCTTCAATGAAGTATGTAAAATTTGAAAATCTGAGCGAGAAAATTGATGGGAAATAACCGGAAGAGCATTACAATATTTTTACTTTCGAAAATGTTGAATTTGCCTTGAATTGAAGGTACTGGTTATTGAATTAAAGTTATTCATTCTTTTCATTTGGTGATAAATTTTTGCTCGTGTTATTATGATTTGTAATGGTAAAAAAAATTAATCGAATAAGCTAATAATGAGTAAAGTAATTGCAAAATTAAAAAAAAATTATCAGAGTCTTTTTGTAGATTCGTAATATTTTTTTACTTTTTATAATTTTGTAATAAGTTGAAAATTTAAATTCTTTAAACGTACCCCATGTCGATTGAGAATTACGACTTGCCAAGGCCAACTTCCTGGAGACGTCGGTCTTCCACCAATTATCCTTGTATAATATGATAATTTTGAATTTTTTCCAGTATTCGTTACACCGCACTTCCAATTGCCTACATCTTTGGCCGTTCCAAAATTGTCAATAGTATTTGGATTCAATTCATACTCATCTAGAATTAATTCTGAAAAATTGCCAAATTTCAGTTTAAACTTTTACTAAATTTTGACAGAATAAAACGAGTCAACAAATTATTAAAAAAAAACCTTAATCCTATGTGGATTTTCTGTAAAAATAAAAAAATAAAAATAAATTTCAGAAATGATAATATTCCCATCATATAAAACGAAGAGATTTGACGTAACTGGTAATTATTGAGGATAAAAAATTCTATATTAATAGTACCGTTAGTTTCATCTTCGTGACTGCCTCGGATTTTTCTGTTGATCCATTTTTGACAAAACGTTCCCTCGATGTAACAATAGGCAGTTTCTCTTATCACGTCACGCCCACAAATTCCGGGTTTTCTACACCACCTAATAACAAAATAATATATGTTATTACGCTCAGCACAATGTGTGTCACAAACTTATGTAAATAACATTTTCCAACCCGTTAAATTGCCACGAAAAAATTTGTCATCAACCGCAATGTAAATTACACGCCTTGCCATTTAACAATTATTAACAATGCGTGACTTTTTCTATTCAGAGTAGACGCTCATAAATCATCCTATAAATAAAATTTCGTCTCCAGACCTGTGTCGTTGCGTCGTACAAGATCTCGTGCAAGATGACCATTTACTCCATTTTCCGTAATGACCGGATGCCTGATCTCTGAAACCTTTTCCTCTTCTTTTGCCGTGTCTTGGCTTAGCTTCCTTGGGAATCTGCAATTAATCATTTTCTATTAATAAACCAACCTATGCAACAAAATTAACTACAAAAAGTACGATTTTTCTCTTTCATCAAAAACAAACATGAAAACATGAATTCGGTATTTTACCAGTTAAAGAAAACTAAAAACAATAAAAATAAATTTTAATTTTGGTTATCAAATATATTCAAATTTTCTATCACATCAAGAATTAACTTATAAACAAAACTGTTGCTTTTTACTATTAAAAAATTTAATTTTATTCTATTATCAATTGTTGAAAAAAAATATGAAAAAAAGTGAAAAAGTAATGATGAATAATTAAAAAATGAAAAATTAGTTAATTGACCTGCAACACGTGCAGTCGTTCATTTTTGCGTTGGTCCCCTCGTTTCTCTCTCTGCTTGCATCTTCGTCTCCGACCTTTTCTCTTGTGGTAACAACTTCGTTCTTCCTAATAAAAAATAATGCTCGCCATTATGCATCTCAAAATTGAAACTTGGAGCGTGAAAGAAAAAGGAAGGACTAATGGACTCACTCGCAGCACACTGTTTCCACATTTTGACTCGACGCGACATCGTTTGACGCGGTTCTGCGAACAGTGTCGATTGCAGACCGACCATTCACTCCAATCTGTGAAATGAAGTGATCTCGTAGATTCTGCAAACAAAAAAACCAACGTTGATTCACCAGGCCATCTCATTTACGACTTGGCTTTACAATGTGTTTATTAATTCAATCCCTCCGTTTGTCCACTTAGAGATAAAACTTTCTCTTAAATTTAAAATGAGATAATTTTAAGTGGCGATTTAAAATTGATTGAGGAATGCAACATTGTACACTGTTTCTCATTTTTGCTTTCTCATTTTTTTATCATTCATAACTATACTAAATATCAAATTTTATTATTAAACTGATATCCTTATGACTGTCTGAGATAATAGTTTTACAAAATTTGTGATTATTAAATTTTCTATCAAATGCCTCACTATTCTTTGGTAAATTTCTGATCACTCGTTGAGAGTCTGGTTCAATCCAGGACCACCAAGTCGGAGCCATCGAGAGGAGCGACGTGTTGTCCGCCTGCAACACAAGTTAACATTTATGTATCAACCGAAACGAAAAGTATGTAATTAGCCACGTCGGCACTAATTCGATTAGACCAAAGAATAAGTCTGCACACGTTGCGACATGTGACTCAACTCAAATTTCTATCTTGGAAAACTATCGTTCAATCGTGTCTAATTGGCTGCCATCAAGTCGATTAGTTCACCGTGCTGGTAAATCCACTGCTCTTCACCTTTTATGTAACAATTTACGGTGACATAATAATTGTCAGCAACAATCGAATAGTCCCGCGATTGATCAGCGCAAAAAAGTGTCTGACAAAAGCGGGTGCATGCTTATATGGCAATTTTCATTTCAAACGTCCAGATTAAATTGATCCTTCACTGATTAACGCAACCCGTGTTATGTAGGCTAAACATACATGTGCCATTTGAACCCATATATAGAAATATATATGATAATATTTACATAAATCGTAACAGCTTAGAACAAAATATATTTTTTCTGTATTCATAGATCTATATGATACAATCCATATAAGGTTTGAAAAATTTCAAATCGTTAATCATACATGGAGAAAAAGAATCTATCAAAATTTACTGAACTGTACAGTATATGAGGAACAAATCTTAAATTCGAGAAAAAATATCATAGTTTATAGCACATTTTGATGAATGAACATGAAAAATTAATATTAATTTAGTAATTTTTCATGCTCATTCGTCAAAATTTTAGATTTGTCCCCCATATACTGTACAGTTCAGAAAATAAATTATAATAAATTATAATATCCTTCTCAATGTATATGACGTAAATATATAGAATTATATATAGTATTATATATGAAACATAACAATTTTTAGAACCGATAGTTTGATAAAAATTTTTTTGTGAGATTATATACAAAGTATGGTTTTTCATATACGATTATATATGATACCATGTATGGGTGTCCAGTTGGTTTCAAAAGTTACGATTTAGATGCTCATCGATAATTGTACAAGACTCTGGGCGTCAACACCTCAGAAAATTATCTTCAATTTGCTCGCTTGGTAATGGCATTGCAGCGTAACCGCTGTTAATTGGCGCTGTTACACGATGTCGCAAAAGAGGCGCGGGAAATAACTATCATCAGAACGAACAACTCGTGCGAAAGAACGGACGCAGAAAGGAAGCACTTGCCGCTGTTGTTCCAATGCTAAGGACGAGATTGGATCACTGAAAGGCGTGAGGCGCAGCCGCTCTCATCTGATCTCTTTATTTCGGGCCCTTAAAAATAAACGTGCGATGATTCAAACAAGAGCGTTGTTTTTCAATGTCTATGTCAAGGATCAAGGCTGCTGTGATTCATCGGTGGCTATTGAGAAGATTGCACTCGCCTTGGTAATTTGGTTTATGAGCTTCAACTTGTCTATCTTATGACGCGCGTCATTTTCAACTCAACAATCAATTTAGTGGAACATTTCAGATTCGAGAATTCAATTCATTTTTTTTTTTTTTTTTTTGACAAATTTATTTATATTTTTTCAGTTCTGTGAGTGTTAAAACAAAAATTTTGCAGCCTAAAAGCCTAATTTTATGAAAAATTATAAAATATACTATAAAAATATAAAATATATATAATACAAAAAAATAAAAAATATATAAATACTTTTTAAAACATTAAAAATTTATCAAGTTTTTTATATTCTTGAAAATTTTTTCTGTTTTGTTATCTTGAAAAAAAATTTTTTCATTAGCTAATTCATAATTAAATATTAATTTAAAGAAAATTTTTTGTCTACTTTTTATAACTTTACTGGGAAGATTTGCAACTTCTCCAAAATTTTACTCCAAATATAAAATACAGATGAAAAAATGTGGCAAATAAACTGTCCTCTGAAATAAAATGTCTGATTATGAAATCGAGAAGGTAAAGGAATGATAATAAAATGAGATAAATTTGAGATAATTATAAAATGCGAAAATGTAATAAAATCTATGAAATAAAATTTGAATAGTGATATTTTTATGTCACTAGTATATATAAGACTAATTTACGTTTGGTTTAACTTAAATGATTTAATACTGTTTCAATTTTTCGAAATTAGTCACTTCTGGAAAATTTACAGTTGCTATCAAACTCTCGAATACAGTTGAAATTCTATTGAATTTGAACTTGAATCATTTTTCATTGACAAAAAAATGAATTTTAATCCATTCTAAAATTGTTCTTGATTCAAATTTTTAATACCTGAGTCTATTGAATTTAAATTGAAGGGATGCAAAAATTTATTGAATGTTTATTTATTATGGATGATGTTGAAATTTGAATATCTAGGATCGAATAAAGTTGTATCGCAAGCAAAGAATAGGGGAAAGAACGTAGAAGGGAATAACAGAGAATGAGATTTGGTATGCGGAGAGGCGACTGTGCCCAAACTAGGATGAAGTAGCCGGTTCCTTATACCCCTTGCAAAAAGCTCGAACACACGGGCACAGACCGGACGATCGACCTTGTTATGTTATAACAGCGTGCAATTAGCGGCATGCAAAAATGAACAATTAACAGTCACTCGACTTGAAGGGACTCTTAAGTGAAATTGCTAAGCTCGTTATTCCCAAATGAACTCGTCTGACATTTAGTATGTAAATGATGATCTCAGTCAAGCTCTTTTTTCGCCCCTGCTCTATCTCTAAATTCTATTAGTAAACATATAAACTTATTTATTCTTCAAATTGTTATAAAAATACGACAAATCCATGAATTATACGACTCATTTTGTTTTCATTGGTCTCATTTATTAGATTTTATTCGGGTATTTTTTGTCAACTAAGAGGCTCGCTGGGGAGTCCCAAGATCGAGCATCCATTTGGCTGGCGAACGACGCCTCTGCTCTATACCGTAGAAGGCATTGCAGCCACGGTGTTCCCCGACCGAAAATGGTTCGCGATTTCTTATGGCCGATTTTAAATGGTGGTGCGTCCTCCGAGTGCTGACTCGGAGTAGCCAGGAATGATCAGTATGAACGACAAAAAATCAGACAAGACGAACAAAAGGTCCCTTCTGTTTGATGCGCGGCCGAAGAAAAGGGCTGAAAATCAATAACTCTTTGCCGCCGGGAATGAAAACAGTGGTCGTGATATCTCGCAAAATTTATAATTGTGTTATGAAACTCTGCGACCGGGGGAAAGAATGAAGTCGCCAGACAGGTCTCGTCGCGCAAATTTTACGTCTGCACCTGACCGAGTTTAGAATATACTCTCTCGGAGCTGAGGCTTTTTCGTATACGAGGGACAAGCACGCGCACGCCTGTCGCAGTTATTTCTGGATCAACGTCCTCTCTCGCTGGAACAACTTGGAACCAGTAGACGCACGCTCTTTATCATTTTTTCGTTTTATTTTTTATTTCTTTTTCTTTTTTTTTTTTGTTTTTTTTGTTGACTAATATAATTTCACGTCCGAGACCCTAAGTCTGAAAGCACAAACTATAACACGTGCCATAAAAACGATAAACATAAACAAGATTGCTTTAGGACCCTGCAAACACTTTTACGCCCGGGATGAGATTCGCCGGCCGTAAACCAAACTCCGACATTAATTTTCATTTGGGGAATATATTTTTAAAACAACATCATTTGTAGGGTTGAACAAATTAAATCCTCATTTTCTTAATTGTACAAATCTAAAGGCAATAAAAAGTGTTTTTATTCAAAACATTGCACAAATTTTGGATTGAAATTGTATTAAAAGTGTCTTAAATTAAGGTGCGTAAACATCGTAAATGTCACTAATGTCTTAATTTAATACATAATTGAAAAACGGTTGAAAAACATCTATAAAGTTGTCTTAGTTTAAAATAATGGATTTTTTAATGAACAATTTTGAAATTAAAAAAAAAAATTTATGTGCGATAATTTCAAGTACGCAGCAGGCTGGAAATAGATTAAGGAAAATGTTTTATTCAACATTTTTGAGATAGTAATAGAGGATGACAATTTTAGTTTCAAAACCGTGTGTTTTTCATTAACTGTGTATCATTATCAGAAGCGAAAAAAAATGTAAAAAACCTTTTCCATGATGTTCATAGTCTGGAGTTAATGACATTCGACGATCTTCTGGCACTGATCCACTTAATTCACCCTTGGCTCTAACAGCGGAATTAGATAGTGCCATTTATTTTCTCACACTCGCTTTCGCGTTAAATGGATGATAGAGACGAAAACAAACACGAGCTCTCGCCAATGATAAATTCGTCTGCTAAAAACGCGGTCCAGCCAAGGGTTACACCTTTTGATTTATCAGATTTTCGCCCTGCACACTTTTATTAGCGCATTAAGTAATCAGCGGACAAAGCTGGTTTTGTATACGTGCAAAATGTTTTTTTCTCGCTTTTTAAAAAAACGAAATAAATGTTCAATGTACCTCAAAATCTTTAGAAAAATTCAAATATTTAACGAGTTAAAAAATAGACAAACTTTTATGAAATTGAAAATCAAATATAATTTTTTTTTATTGAAGCACCATGAAAGATTGAAATCATTCTATAAAAAAATGTTTAATGAATTTAAAAATTAGAAATGTTTCTTTAAATTAAAATGATAGATAGTATTTGTATTTTTTTGATATTTGTTGTTTCTTTTTTATCAGTTTAATCGAGTCAATGACGTATAATAAAAATGACAAAACAAAAATGGTTGAAGATCGTTATTGTTGCGGAATTGGTATCTGTTCAAGTTTACCGTTTTTCCAATCATCGATTCGATGTTTGCAAAAACTTTTAATCGTTAGAACAAGCAATCAAGCCGGCCGGAGTGTTGAAACAGCTTAGTTTTAATAAGCTAAATTTCTCGACTTAATTAAGTTTATTTAAAGTTTACGATCCTCATCAACGATGCAACATGTGGGAAATCGATTTTACGATCAAAATAGATTCAAATCGCAGGATGCCAGTTCAATTAGATAACGAGAAAAAAACGTACTTTCTATGACGAGAAAATAAAAATTCGAGTACAGTCAGAAGTTCATGAAAAAAAATCAAAAACAAATTGAAAATGCAAATGTTATCTGCGTGCTTTAAATTTTATTGCGCCGTTCAATGGGAAACCAATCGAAAAGTTATTATTTTGTTTGTAGAAAGTTTGCAACTTTTTCAAATAAAAAATAAATTGAAAATAAATAATTTCAAAATTTTATTTGCTTGTTGAAATAAGTGTTGCTTATCATTTTGTATATTTTAAAATTTCAATTTGAAATTTCAACATAAATAATAAAATTTCATTTTTTATATTTCATTTTATGGTTAGAAAAATAGAAAACCGTTCGTGAGTCAACGGTATGGGGTTGATTAAGAAGTGATTACACCTTGGTATCGAATCCGGAAGTTCCACTCACGTTTACGTCACCAGTCGGAGAGGCAAAGTTTTACAACGTTAAGTTACTGACATTACTTGGCACCGAACCTTCGTGCTGCATTGAATAATCACCAGGCAGCAAGTCAGACGCACATTTTTGTCCGTCACAGACGGTTCAATTTTATTTATTGTCCCTTTCACAATAGTAATTAGAGTCAATACCTTAACCTTCTTTAAAAAAAATTGATAACTCCCCAGATCATTTTGAAGTAAAAGGAGAAAAGAAATTCGTCCGAAATTTGACATTCATCAAGAGATAAATTGTAAGAATTATTTTGTCCCCACGAGAGATATTTTTTTTCCGAGCGTAATCAATAACGTGGGCTTGTAAAAATTCGTTCCAAAAATTACGAGCCTCTTTTTTATCCCCATTCATGAATTTCAAACTGAATACAATTTGAATAACGAATAGATTCACACCGCATTGAAAAGTGATTTTTAAATTGTCAGTAAATTGATCGTAAATTCATCGAGCATTATTTTTTTTTTTTCGGTTGCTTATTATTAGGACTCTTGGCGTAAAATTTATCACCGAGGACACATGTGTTTTGACCACGCGCATTATATTAATTATAGAATATTTATTCAATAGGTAGATTATCTTCAATCGCAAGAGCAATCCGAGCTTGAAAGCGATACATCTCTTCTCGACGAGGGTCACGTTTGGTCTGACAGTCTTGATGAGATTGATAGATTGGTGACCACTGCATACGTGCGATCAGGTTCAAAATTTAAGGCATCCTAATGTCTGCCTATACTTCTTGCACAAACATTTCTAACATTTTTCACATTACGAATTCTTATTCCATTCTCGAAACGAAACAAAATTATAAACGTTTAAAAATAAACAAGAAATTCAATCCAGATGAAATTTATTTTAATTAATTTAAATTAATTAAATTTGAGAGCCTTCTGAGGTCAAGAAATAAAAACATTTTTTTGAAAAAATGTTTTATTTATTGCCTGTTATCGTTAGCCCCACGTTGGGCACCATCCTGGTGTCTCGGCAGGTATCTTAGAACGTGAGGTTTTTTAAATATTAAAAAAAATATTTTTAGATATGATACAGTAATTTAAATTTCATAGGTGTTCTATTTATATTTCTCTGTATGTTCATATGAATCCCTTGAGCCCCAGGTTGAGCACCATCCTGACGTCTTAGCAGGTATCAATTTTTCTGCGCACATCAAAGTTTTTTTAATATTTTCAAAAATTAATTATTTCAGAAATAATATATCAGTTCAAATTGAATATGCTTTTCATATGTTACACATGTTTATATAAATGGTGAAATACATGTTTGTTGATGTTCACTTCGAGAAGTGCTGTTAAATATTTATACCGGAAACAAAGTTATAACTTTCAAGATTTTTGAAGATTCCTGTCAGTTTACATTGATCAGTCCTACTTTACAACGCAATAAAAATCATTGAATATGCGTGGACGAAAAAGAAACACTCAAAGCTGATTCAGCATGCGATTCTAATAAGATTTAAATGGAAGAAATATAAAAAACAAAATTGAACCTTTCAACTCAAACGAGGAGCTGAAAAAATTGGCACGATTTTCGAATGATTTCGATTTTTATGATTTTGCATCGGTAAATCATGACGTAGGATTATACCTTCGCGTGATATTTATTGCATTAATAATAAAGGACCTTTTTTGTAATCCAGAAAACACGTCTGCGGAGACGTGATCTTCCCACGCTATTTACAGTTATTGCTGACTTCTGTTTCCTATTTTTATGACCTGTATGATTTATTTTTCACATTCGTATTACTCGTTTTAAAATAATAATAATTAAACAAACCCACGCGCAACTTTAATTGAACATAAATTCAATAGATTAACGTAGAAATTTTTAATTTGAGCCAAATAAATCAAAATGCAAAGTTGAATAATTTCATGAGTTAAAAAATTGAAATAACAAAATTCATTCAATCAATTTATTTTTTTTTTTTCACTTTTAAAATATGATTCAATTAAAATTAAAATTGATTTCAAAATGTCCAAATATTAAATAAAAATATATTTATATGAAACAGTGGTTCCAGTGAAAATATGGTTGTATTTAAAAGGAACAAAAGTATGACAACAAGGAGGAGGCGCCAATATTGTGAACATTATATGTTTCTTGTCAAAGATTGAATGTGACTTAATAACAAGAATTGTTGGGACACAAATGTAAGCCATTATCATATCCCCTTGGGAGCACCACCATAAATAAGAACAGACGACAAACATTTTACACCTCTGAATTCAAAATTCAAAACATTCCCAAGAACGAATTCTGGTAGTGAAAAAAAAACTGATGAGATCTCCATTCACGTCCGAAATTAAGATATTTCAATTAGGCTGAACTGACCATTGTATGATTTATACTTTTTTAAATGGCGTGAAATGTCGTTTTCAGGGACTTTGCCAAACAATTTTTCACCCTGCCTCTTTTTTTTTCTTTTTGGAAACGGTCGTCGATATAAAGTTGTCAATAATGGAATGAATGAGACATTGAAAGGAGTCTCCCCCGCTGCGTCCCACGAGTTGCGTCGTAGGCCGAGGACTTGTGGTCGTAACTCGGTTGGGCCGGATGATCCCGGACCAGGTATTTTCAATCCGTCTAGACAATGCCTCAGCTAGTCCGCAGGAGGCAAATCCCTCCGAGGAAAATATAGAAGTCAAAAAGAAAGCAAAACACCTTGTCAATGATTTTTTATCCCCTCGGCTCAACCACTTCAATTCATCGTCACACAATATTTTGATAACATCAACACAAAAAGGTCTGTCAAGGCGTTGCACGTCCATTCGATTCAAATCTCGACCTTATTTATTTCTTCTCCTTTTCCTTCAATCATGTTCGACGCTCTGTAATTCATTATAAATCGTTAATCACGAATTACGAGGAACTATCATTCTGAATCAATTTTTCAAATAAAATTGAAATGAAATATAATTATCATGTTCACTATCAAAGATCAAAGGTCAATTCAAATACTTGATTTAATATTTGAAAAAGTATGAATAAAAAATAATCCGAATTTTTCATCAGAAATTGAATTTTTCTATGAAAGGTCAAAGGTCAAATAATTTTGAGCCAGTAAATTCAAAATATGAAAAATACAAAAAAAAAAGAAATCAAGAAGAAAAATTGAAATTGTGAACCGAGGTCAAAGGTCAAGCCATTTGTTAGCTGTGAACTCATCCCAGTTGCAATTATAACTGCACGAATTAAATTAATTAAAGGACAAGAAACTCGCTCAACGTCTGGCTGGACAAAAAATGACTGCCTTAAGAGTCGAATAAATGTATGCGTTTTCGCTAGGCGTCGTCGTCGGAGAAAAAGAATACGACAGCTTTTTACAATACGGAAGCCTCCGCGTTCGTTGCCATATCATGCCCCCTCGTTTCCTCCTCGGTTCAACACAAATGGCAAAAATTCAACAGGATATGAAACCGAAAAAAAATTGAAACTAAAAAACGTCATTTTAAAGATAAACTCATTTCTCACAATCCAAACCAGAACAGAGATGAAAATCCTCTTGAGACAAGGGGAAAGATGATTCTTTTCCAATTGAACAGGTGTCAATGTTGTTTTCGTCGTCACCTCGAGAGTTATCTAGAATCGGGGCTAGAAAATATGGCAGAAACCCGCTGTGAAAACGCAAGACCAAATCCTTGGACAATGAGCGTGTAATAAAGCAGCAAATGTCGTCCCATTGTTGGTCGTTCAGGGAAACAGAAAATCATGCCTGGAAATGAAGACGTTAATAAAGCGACAGGTAAAAAAAGTGGCAGCTAAGGAGAAGTCGAGATGAATTTCGGGCTAAATGTTGTGTTTGCGAGAAGGAGAGGCTGTAAAAAGCTCGTCGACTCGTTCTTGCTCGAGTGTCCCGAGGGACTCGCGACGGGAGGTCGCGCGACGCTTTTCATTCGACGGGCTGGGCCGGGGCTTCACGTCGCGAGGTGCAGCTGGTTCCTAGCGACGAGTCTTTTCAAATGTCAGAGGGCCACAGAAATGGGTGTTGTCATGACTCGTGATGTGACGTGACGCGAGAGAAAATTACTCTCTGGAAATTCAAAACAAAACGCTCCGAACAATGTGACCAGTTCTTACTTTGTTGATTCAAACGTGATTTCCAATCTGTCAGGCCGGCGAATAAATATGGCCACGGGATATGAGGTTGATTCACCTTATAATGATGACGATTCCCGAGGCTAATAATAATCATTTCGATTTCGCAATATTTAAACACTTTTGAAAGGGGTTTTGCGTCGAGCAACACGAGATACTTGGACTAAATGCAGCCATTCAGTTGAACGCGGTGACACATTCGCACTTTTTATCACTCGAATATACTCTCGGATTAATTTGTCATTTTATAAAAATAACAGCTATTTCATAAGATTATAATTATATTCAAAATTAAAATAATTCAACGACAAGGCAAAAATTTTTTTTGCCTTAACCTGTGTCGCATATTAGCCCAACTGTTGGACTAGTTAACAAAATTTATTAAACAGGACTTCTTCTTTTTTTAATAAAAATTAGATGAAATTTTACCTGACAAAAATACAAAAAAACAGAAAATGTATTTTAACATTTATTATTTGTTGTTTTTTACATGTCAATTATTTATGATTTTTGTAGACTGTTTATTATTCGTTTGTTTGTATCCTATTGTTTTTACATGGTTTCTTGTTTTGTAATTTGCTGTCAGTAGTTTGTTGTCTCATTTAATTTTTTTTCGGACCAATAGCTTTTCAATAACGTTTTTCCACATGTTTGCTAAAAAGCGCGAATGTGTCAGCGCTATCAACGCAAAGGCTGCATTTTGTCCAAGCATCTCGGGTTGCTTAACGCGAAGAGCCGGTTTTCCTAAGTAAAAAAAGAAGGTGGCTGCCTCCGTGCGTATTGTGTTACGTCCTTTTGAAACGACACGTGTATAACGTGCGAGTAAACGTACTTGTACGCGAAACTCGACACTTTCGATAGAGCCGATCATAATCATGATAATGGCGATGATTCAGATCAGCCGCTCGGTAATGGAGTACATGACATAATTATACCCCCGACCTGTTGCACGTCGACTAATCTAAAACGATAACCTGGATCATTTTTCTTTAACCGCGCGATCTCGCAACAAAAATCGGTACTTATGCGCGGATACCAAAAACTTATAACTGTAATTATTACCATTTTTATGCCCCTTTTTCGTAACATCTGTTTGCCAACTTGGTTTCAACAAAATTTTTTCCGCTCGATTCCAAGGCACTGCCATTTTATATACAATGTATAATCTCGTTTAATTATTTTATTCAACACCATCTTTTGGTGGTGAAATATTTTTTTGGGAATTTGAGATTCGTTTGGTGCTTCGTGAACATTGTCAAAAAGTTGCAGCCAAGTGCCGGTCATAAAAACGAGCAAAAAAGGGAGAAATTAGTCGCTGAAACATTTTATTTGACTCTTAGAGCGCAAATAATTTGAGCGGAGTGTCTCACATTGAATAAGTAATCGATGATAACGAGCAGTCGTGAGAGGCACTCATCCCCAAGGACGGATGTTTAGTGGGTTGCTGCTGTGTTATTATAGTTACGTTTTTTAAGCATACTCGGAGTGTCTTTATACCCGGACCATTAGATCCGTGAGGTGCAGTATGTAATTGACAGAAACTGAGGATAGTCACGAAGGCAAATTATAGTAATCATTATCTCATGCGCGGCTAAAAAGGGGCTATCTCCAATTTGCTCTTAAATTGAGTTGGTAGCTTAGTGAACTGACCCAGGCTCGAGCATTAATTTTAATCGGCAAAATAACCGTACCGTGTTTACCCTCAGATTTCGTATCCAAATTTTTCAATTTTTGCTTCAATTATTTATTCATCACTTCTTCTCTCTCTTTGTCTTTATTCATGAAATTATCAAATAATTTCATTCTAAAAAAACTTCCCAAGATTAAAAATGAAATGTTTTAATTTTTATAATCTCAAAAATTGATATTTGTTTGGTGACAATCTTTGGTATATTTTCTTCAAAAATTTGCCAACTTTTTTTAATTTAGTGGTTCAATTATTCATTCATCATTTCTTCTTTTTTTTATTTGCGTATCTTAAAATTATTTCATTCTTAAAAACTTTTTCAAGGTTTGTAAAAAGTTTTTTGAAATTAAGAATTGATGATTGTTCGATGACAATCTTCGGTACATTTTTTAAAGATTTTAAATAAATGTAATTTGATAGTTTGAAAGTTTATAAACTGAAGAAAAGATGAGTCTTACCCTGTGAGGATCGTGGCATATTGCTGGGCTGACGATTGTAAGCAATAAGATGCAATATTTAAGGATGTTATCGAGATGAGTGCGGATCATCTTTCCACTGGTGCGGCGATCTGAGGACGTCGAAATCGAGGCAAAAGCATCCTCCTGGCGCTGCAGACGCATCGTCTCATGGTCGGTCGCGCGACGTCTTCGCAAGAGTCGCTCTCGATACACTCGCTTGTCCAACGCCAATCTATAAATACCGTCCGCCAACTTGAAATTTGTACGCGCAAAAATCCTCGCTGGAGAAACCTGTGCAATATGATTTTCATTAGTCCCAACACTCTTACACAAACCAAACAAGACAAAAACATGTCATTTCCTTTCTTTCAATAACTTCCGCAAAAAAGTTTTGTTTGTTACCGAATAAAAATTTCAAATACTTCATACATTTAGCTGAAATATTTGATTTTCAGCGAAACAATGTTTTGGACGATAAAAATGACCGGAAATAAATCTTGCTGATTTATTTGACTTTGAATTTTTACGAAGTAATTGATTATGGTTTAAAAAAGACTTTTCAATTAAAAGAAACACAACGTGAAAGTTTTCATCCCATCACAAAGACATAAATCTGAGGAGGCGGAGGCACAAAACTTTCTAATCCAAATTTAATGATTAGCCTTTGGAGGCTGACTGAGAGCGTTTTGTCAACATCGTTTAGCTCATTCATTCATCTATTGCTCGTTGCTAAATTGGCGCATGAGATATTGATTTGAATCGTCTTATCCGTCTCATCTCGGATGTTTTCATAGAGTGGATGCACGTGCAATTGCATTGTATGCAGTTGGGTGTAACTGAATTAAACAACTCCTTGGCATTGTCGCAAATAAGTGAAATAAATTGTGAGCATATCCGTCCCCCTACATGGCCATTTACGATACAAATTATAATTTACATATGACAGTGCGCTGCGCATAGACGTGTTCGGCAAGGTTTATGCGGAGCCATGAAAAACCCCTTGTAACCCGTAATTCTCGTGTTATTATTTGCATTTAAATACACAATAGGCTCAACCAACCGATTCGTCGAAATGCCTCCTAGATTTAATAACCGTTAATTTATTATAAATCACTCTTCATTGTTCAAAGAACTTGTGTTTTCAATTACCATTTTTTCCATTTTTGTCTCATTTTTTTCAACAGTTAAAAAATTGTTTTTCAATTTTTTGCAATGATTCAATTTGGAAAATTTACATTCAATCTCTTTTGATAACTCGAAATGAAAAAAATGTATTAGAAATGTAGTGGTTGAAAAAAAGTAGGCTTTGAAATGTTTTTGTCTCTGTTTTTTAATCTAATCAAAATTGTTGTACAAAAAAGTACACTTTCATACAAGCAAACAGTATTTAAACGTGAGCAATTTTGAATTAAAGAAACCAAACAAAGGCCCGCTTATTTCTGGCCAAACAAACAGAGCAAAACTGACGTTGAAAAGCGCGAATAAATAAGCAACGATCTTATTTTTAGCGGTCCAGCATTGACACGAGTTCGTGGCTTGTGAACCGCCTTGTCTCTCACGTACCTCCAAATTTTATAATCGTAAATATCATACGATATCTAAGTACATCGATCCCCTTGACCGCTGCGAAACCCTCAACATCCTGCAACCTGCCAATTTCTGTGTTTTTTTTTTTTCACAAACTTTTTTAACTTTTCACTGTCACACTTGTTTTACTTAAAAAATATTTGACAGCAGTCTGTCAACTTTTCAACTTCTTTTGTATTCACTGTCAAAAAGTATCACCAATTCACAAGTGTCAAAATCACCAATTTTTTAGAATCTTATCTTTCTCTTTATTTTCAGTTTTTTATAATTCAATTTTTTTAAATTGTAATTTTATTTTTGATCTATTTTGTTTGATGTCCGCGTTTCAATTTTTGTTGTTGATTTGTTGTCTTGTGTTTTTGAATTTATTTCTTAAAATTTTGTTCACTCTCTGCTTCTTACAATGTGTAGAATTATTTACAAAGGTTTAAAATTATTGTTATCACAGTTTGTTAATTGACGTTGGATCGGAGTCGGTGCAGCCAAGTAAAATCGCTGGAGCATTAACCGAGCACGCACGTGGCTCCGGTGCGACTGAGAGAATCCAAGACGTGAGGAAGTATACAACACTGTACGCCTTCGACGAGGCGGAAGTCGGACTGGTGGTGGTCCGTGACATGATGCTCGTCTTACACAGCTGCACTAAAACCGAAAAATTGCAAAAATGAAAAAAAAACACAACATTGTAACAAATAATTTACAAACAAATTAGAAACAAATTCCCCCTTTTGAAATTGAAACGTTTCTAAAAAGGTACAATTTCTGATCCGCCTCTAATTCATTAATGAAACATTTTGAACATTTTAATTGAAAAATTAACGAATTAAAAAAATTAAAAATTAACATTTTTGAGAATTATTTGAAAAGTGTAAGATTCAAAAAATATTTACAAATCGATTGTTAAGTTTCGATTTAGGTGTTCTTATCTTTCTTATCATTTTCATTTCTCCTTTTCTTTATTATTTTATCGCAAAAAAACATATAATAATCCAGTCATAAAAAATTATAAAAAGCATGACTCACAATTAATGAAAGTCATTTTTAATAACGAACCAAGATTTTTCAATTTGTTTATTGCCGTATCTGTCAATTTGCAAAAGTTGAAACTCCAAAGGCTATTTCAAAGCAGCCACCTCGGGCGTAAATAAATTAATTTCAGTCCGACGGTTAAATTTAACTCGAACTCGATCGCGGCCTGTTCGCCTCGTTCAGAGGGAGTTTGATGACAAATAAATATCGTCCTGCGATTGTGACAAATTTGTCCTGCGAAATTACACCGACTGAGAAAGTGTAACAGCTTTTTTTCGAACGACAAATTTGTCAGCTACTGAAAGTTATTAGTCTTTATGAGAAATTGTTTTTTCTTATCAAAAAAAAACTTGTTTGTAAATCATTAAACGTCAGGATTCAATTTCATAAGAGTTATCTGAGCGAAGTGTCATTAATTGAGAGACTTTAAACTGTTCCGAAAGAAAGGGAGGTGGTTGTTAATTCGAATACATTTGTCAGACGGTTTCGCCCTACTTTAAATGTACCTCTTCTTAGGTGACCCAAAAATTATTAAAAGACCAACACGTATGTCACTGTCTCGGGGCCTAGACAGCCGGGCCACAACTGATTCTTGATACGATTCATTCAGTTTTCAAAACTCGTCTTTACAACAACAAAAAAACACCAAAAAATAACACACAAAAATACAATAAACAAAATAAGATTAAATTGAATGAAAATTTTTGCATTACAATGATAAATAAAGCAAAAAATAGAATGTCCTGACAAATAGATAATCGCTGTCAGTTTGAAATAAATTCGATGAAAAATAATGATCACCCAAGGCAAATACATTTGCGAGGTTCCAAACGAGACCGTTTCACATATTTTATCATTTCTATAGGTACAATTCCCTCGAATTAGCCGAACCCGAACGATCGGAGATGTTTTTGCAATCGCCCGAATTATCATATAATTAAGATGATTATAGATAGTTGAACATTTAAGAACGAGGGTTTTGCGTATAATTATGTTAGGTTCCATTAGCGGTTGGATCATACAAGAATGAAAAAAAAGAAAGAAACGAAAAAGAACAAAGATCATTGTCATATACAAAGTAACGTATAATAAATGTAACTTCGAATTTGTTCAGTTCTTGAATGGAGGTGGGAAGATACAATTTTTCGGAATGTTCTCTGGGTTTTAATGACACGGGGCATATCTGACTTCCAAATATTCTTCTGGCTCACGACACGCCTTCCTCGCAGAGAGGCAGATTACATGAAATTACCAGTTTTCGAGGAAAAATCAAACCGCGTTGATTTCGCACACGAGTCCAAACACCAAAAAGTGTGTTTCAATTATCTGATTTCGTGGACACGGGCAAACAAAATTTATCCATTTTTTGCACAACTTATAATTGTCATGAGACAGTGACAGTTAAGAAATTAAAATAAAACGATTCAAAATTTGTTTAAAGGTATAAAGTTTGTGTCTTTTAAAAATGGATAAGACAATTTTTTTATGCAACTTAGTTTTTGACTTCATCTCGAATGCAAATCTGAGACATCTTTTAGGGACTGTTTTTAGCGATTATCAGGCAATTATTCGGACTTTCGAGGAAGGCCTTTCAAATTTCTTACGGTAACGCAGTGATAAGCCTGGACTCTGGAAGCGGATTAAATCATCAGAACATTACAAACTTGTGAGCACGAGGTATCCCATAATCTTGCACACATGAGCGCTCGCTGTATGCCAATTCATTTTGGCCAGCACATCTTTGCCGAACGTTATACCACTTGGCCCCTGCAAACAGCTCGTAACGAAACTCCTCAAATCATTCCAAGAACTTCATTCATACAGGTTAATGGCACGTCGAAGCAAATTAGCCACATCCTTTCGTTTCAATTTCGCAGACCCAATCGATTGATGTCATTCGAGAATCATGGCTTGTAACCGATCTCTTAAGCAAATTATGTTCTCTTGTTCTTGTCATGAAAGAATTTCACAAGTCTTTTTTTTTTCATAACCCAAAACATGCTAAGTTGTAAGGAATTGGAGCAAATTTAAAAACTTTGAAAACTTGCGACTACATATTTAAATATTTATATTTGTTTCTTTCCTTCTTATTCACAAGAATAAAACAATCAATACAATATTTACTATGTTTCTAGATGTAATTTGCTGAATATTGAACACTATTCATAACATAAGTCTACGTTCAATGGGTGGAGTAAAATATTTGTCACAATAGAAAGTGAATTACAGTCAAGATGAACTCCGCCAAGGGGATTTTGGTATTGTGAAAATGTTTCCACTAAAAGCACGATGGAGAAAAATGTAAAAAGAATCAAACTAAAAAGGAAATTCTATTAGTTGTTAAAGGAACTTATCAGTTATAATATCGCACTATAAACAATTCAATACGTTTTGCATTTCAAACTGCAAAATCATTAATCGATGTCAAACTTTTTTTCCTACGCCCCTTATTTTTTAGAGGGTATGCGTTTCGTCAAATGTTGACATAATGTTATGAATGGACGATAAAAAATGAAAACCCTCTTGACGGGACTTTATCAGTTCGCTTAAGTACGTTTTTTACGCCCTTAAAGATACGAATTGATGGAACACGTCCAAAATGTGTGGATCCAAATCCGGTGTGAAAAGTAGCGTCTCTAGGGTGGATGAATATTTCTGCACTTGCTCGTGATGCTGAAAAAAGTTTTAGATATTAAATCATCTGTTAAACATGAAATTTTTTTAATTTAAAAAAGAAAATTTCAAAGTCATTTACTTACAGCTAAGAAAACTTGCTGCAATCTTCCTATCGTCCATTTGTACCAATGCGTGTTGTAATCAATTCCATCTGTATCACACCTCACAAGATGTTCCGACAAAATCATGATGAACCGCTAAAAAGAAAATTTGCATAAATGAATATTTCAGACGAAATTTATAAAACATTGAAAAATATTTTTGTTAAGGTATGAATTTGTTATTTTACCTGGAATATAATAAGGAACAAATTCTTTTGATCGGCTTGTGCAGCTTCCAATTTTTCTTCCATCCTTTCAACAGCATCCTCAGAAGGTCTCTCGTTCGATTTTTCTTTACCCTCATCATCCTCTGAAGACGATCCAGACCTGCTTTCAGCTCTTCGTAACTTTTCACGCGCTTCGGTCAGTTCCTTGCTCAGTTTGATGACATGTTTGTTCATCTTGTGGATGGTCAGATGTAAAATTTCCCATATGTAAAGCCTAAAATCAATTTTAACTCAATTAATGACATTCTTAAATCTAATAATCATTTCATTAAAAAATCACTCAGCTATACAAAATCATTGATATGACTCGATAATCAAATTTATCAATTACTTTGTGAACTCTGACTGCATTTCTTTTGAAAATATCCAGTTGGCGATAGCACTGCATTCAATGATTCCAGTTTTCAGGAACTTGTCAGTTAAAACCGCCATCATTTGGAAATGGTTCTGCCAAAGGGCAAACATGTTTCTCAAGATGCAAATTTGAGCTTCTTCAGTGTCCGCCAAAGTCTGTCAAAGAAAAAAGAAATTGTAAATTTAGATCCATGATTAATACTTTGCATTCTTTTCAAGATCGTTGATCTTTCTTCTGATAAAACTTCATAAAAATCAACTTACTTTGAACACATCATGGAACTTTCCAATGGCAGCAAAGCTGTGACTGAAACTTTTCGAACCGAGATTCAATAACGTTTGAACAAAAACATCAATCTTCAGCGAATTTGCTTCCTCATTTTCACCAGGCGCTGGCAAGGTGTTTAGTAAACTCAAAACTTCTTCTGATGTACACTTTCTTCTAATTGACACAACTAGTTCGTGAGCTGTGGCAGTTCCAGGCAGAGCACCTGTGAAAAATTAAAACAAACAAATCAATTCAAGTTTTCAATAATATCAGGTATTTTTTGTTGAATCAGTCATGTCAGTTAAAAATATATGTTGGTACATAAAATATGAGTGAATTTGAATTTCAAAAAATAACTCATCACAATTTTACTTACTCGCACCCTCTGCTGTGTACTTGTAAATCGGCTCAGGAACAGCTGGCA
This sequence comes from Trissolcus basalis, assembly GCA_025266255.1. Taxonomy (NCBI): domain Eukaryota; kingdom Metazoa; phylum Arthropoda; class Insecta; order Hymenoptera; family Scelionidae; genus Trissolcus; species Trissolcus basalis. Next base: position 12,323 of record JAAMPD010000349.1, on the reverse strand, counting down.
GAAGTTCAGCATAACTTGCCGGCATCATATCAGTGATTCTTTGGTAATACGACAATCTAAAACAGACAAAATTAGTATTCGTTCAACCAATCAGAAAATTTTTCAGACATTCTAAAGTGTTCCACAAACCTCAAAGCTTTCAACAGAACCTCCTTGATAAACTTTGGTCTTGGATGCTCTGCATCCCGCTGTAAACAAGAGTCCCAATCTTCCCATGACCATCGGAACTGGAAGTTACTCAGATGGTAGGCGAACCACCAAACGAAACGGTCGAACGCAGTCGGCGACATACTATCTATTCTACGGAATAGGATTTCCGTAGCCTGGGCCAGCACCTACAAAATAAAACAATTCAACCGTTTAGTTCAACTCAGACTAGACACAAACCAAAAACTATATTTCTCTTAGTTTACCTGAGGCATCGTCGATGGTTGCAATTTACAAAGTTCAATCAAAATCGAGCCGTAACAAATTTCCAAGTGTTTGGGTGTTGGCAGTCTGAACAGTTCGCCAAACATCACTTCGACTATGCAGTAATCCAAGGGGATCTTGGCTTTGTATGGAAAGTTCAGCAACATCGTAGCGCTTTAGAAAAAAGACAGAACGAAAATAAAAATTACAATTCTCTAAATGATTTTACAAAACTAGAAGAGGCAATTAAATATTTACCAATCCTTTCTCTCGAAATAGTAATTATCGATGATCTGTCTCAGGTGTTCCTCAATGAGGAACCGTTCAATGGCGTGACTTCCTGGCAGATGAGGGCCCTCGACAGGGCAGTCGGTGTAGTCAAACATCCTGAACACAATCGAAGGCAGCGGATATACGTAAGACTCGTGATGGGGAGGCGGAATAATGGGTGGCAGATTGTGTTGCAGCGCTTCGCAGAGGATCGAGTCAAAAGCCAAGTAGGGTCTTGGGATGTGCTTCTCCGCCCAATTATCTTGTCGCAGTTTGCGCACTTGGAACCACAAACAGTCTAAGTACTCCTCCTGGGGATGAGGAGTGTCGCTCGACCATACTCTCAAAGCTGGCACGTGCTTTTTGCTACGTTTGTTTAAAAATATCTCTATTGTCACCATCAGGTGGTCCAATTCAGCTTCCTTTTTCTCGTACAGTTCTCGTCCTACCCATGGAAGAGTCGACAAAACTGCAAAGACATACCTAAAAGAACAAAACAATAAGACATCATTATTAGCTTCAACTTCAAAATATTGTATTCAATTTTATTTCGACTGAAATAATTAATTAATGATCAATTCGTAAAATTACCAATCTCTCCTAACTTGTGGGACATTATCCTCATTAGCAGCATCGAGCATGGTATCAAAAAGTTGCATCAAAGAACCACACGACAGCACGTGACAGTTAACAAGATCAGCGAGGAATCGTAGGGAGTATTTAGCGACGTCCCACTTGCCATTTTTCAAAGCATCTTTGAAATTTTTGACCATGTAATCGACGAACTCGCCTCCGAAGTTGAAATTCTTGGCGTTGAGCAGACCCACGAGGGTGGAGTAGATTGTGCATCTTTCGGGCATGCGCACAGCACAGTCGGTCAGGATTCGGAGGATCTTACCACGCACTGAGCCAAGATCGGCTTCGAGCACCGAAGCCAGACCCTCGAGGTTACTTTCCAGCGAGGTTGTTAGTTTCTCACCCACACGACAGAGCAGTGACTCGAGCCTGTCCTCGATATCCTGATTCTCTGATACCTTCCTTCGCTTCCTATATGCACGTTCTGTAAACAAAATTTCATAATTTAATTTTTCATCATTCAACGTTTCATTTGTTTAATTCACATTTTGATCATTCATTAAATTTCAAAATCGATTTTCATATTTTTAATTAATTACTTGGAAGTATTCAAATGATTATACAATTTGTCCACTCATCAACTTTTCGATTTGTTCTCCAGATTGAGTTTCAATTGAACACGTAATTTTTCATTTTTGGTTTCATGGGGGTTTCGTTTATTTAATTTATCATTGTAAGAGTTTAGTATATATACAACAAAAAAGAAAAGAAATTGTAAAGATAACTGTTTTAATATGGTTTTGAAAGTAAGTTTGAAGGTTAACAGCCGAAGCGGTAAACAAACTCACCGTATCCATCGTCATCTTCATGAGGTCGCCTACGACTCATCGTGTTGCCGTTATAAGGAACACTGATGAACCACAATAAAATGGACGAAGTCTTGTCACCCGCACAGAAAATGAAAGGGTGGTATTTGTCAGTAAGGGCAAAATGGAAACAATTGAAGTATCAAAAAGTAGTTCCTTGCTTCTTATACCAAACACCGGATGCAGTCCACATACACTGCAGTAAACAAGATGTCGGCATGTCGTACCAAGTTGGTTTTGTGCGAGCACAGATGGCGCTGCAGTCAGAAAGAAAAAAAAAGAAACTAATATGAATATACAAAATTTGGTGATAAGTTTTTGAACAATGAAAAATATTCATTTGTTTCATCTGATGAGAAGATTGAAAATTAGTAAATGTATCTGATTAACGATATAATTTTTATTTTTGATTCTTAAAAGATGTAAAAATGTTATGAAAAATGTTTTTTGATAAAAATGAATACAATTTGAAATATAAAAATTTTATGTAATACGTGTTGTTACGCACGTACTCAGTTGCGATTTACGAATAATAAATAAATAATCAACACCTTGTATGTGACATAATAACCTTTTTCGCAAACCTTGAAATACATTCTTCTTACGCATTTGCAACCGGTCCTTCGTCCCAACCCGCAACATTCTGCGCACAAAAACTCGTTTTTAATTGCAATCCAAAAGTATGTTTTGTTCGACCGATAGGAACTTCAACCATGTCAAACTTTTTTACATCATGAAATACAACAATTGTGATTCTCAAAACGAAATAAAATTTATCGTTAACAAAAAATGTAAATAAACAAAAACAAAAAAATATACATCATCGAGTATACAAAATACCTCAAATAAATTTGAAAAATTTGCTAAACAATAAGAAAAGGAGCCATATAAAAATTTTTATTTTAAAAATTACAAAAAACAAATAATAATCAAATCAAAAAATAAAAAGTAAACATTGAACAATTACAAAAATAGAAAAAATGTATAAGAGAAATATACAAAAATTAATTTTTCAGGGGGTTAAAATGACAAAAAGGAAGAAAACAAAACAACAACATAAACATCCAAAAAGAACATAACCTAAAAAATCTGGAAAAGGGTCAAAATTCATCGTCGATGACACAAACTTGTTTAATAAAAAAGTAAGAATAAGAAAAAAAGAGGGAAGAAAGAGTGAATTCAAAATCATGAGCATGCGAAAAGTCCCCGGTAATGTGAGATGGGCAGTGAGGAAGCGCTAGTGACTTTGTGTGGCGTGACTGAAGCTGGATTGGTGGCAGCGAGCAACAACTTGACACGAGAGAACCCGTGTGTCGTGCGGGTTGCGGGACCAGGGGACCGTTCTGCATCGTCGGACTGCGTTGTTTCCCACGTCAGAGCCTCGTCAGCTGAGCTCGCGCGCAAATCCGTGGGACCTCTCGAGGGCATCAGAAGAGGGTCGTTGACGCACGATGCCCCATCGCCGTTGAGTCCGAAGCTCCGAGCCAGTTGACAGCTGCTCCCGCAACAACAATCCGCGCCGAGTCTCGGGTTCTCAAGGTCATCTCGGCGATCAATCGGTTTGATCGCAAGGTTAGTTTCGCGAGTTCTCAAGTGTCAATTTCGACGCGCCATAATTGGGTCAGTACCAACGCGAAAACGAAAGGCCAGCTTCAATTCCGACCCTAACCTCCTTCCCTCGACTCGCCGAGAGTTTGTTTATGTCTTTGTCCCGATTGTCAAGTCTCACTGTTTTGCCAGATGACGTCACTTTGACACTTGCGACACTCGCTCGGTACTTTGCACCGCTGTCAAACGACATTTTTGTAAACAACTTCCTACCAACGTTACGCTTTTCATTGTTTCAAACGTATCGTTTTCGTTTTCATTTATCAAACAACGTTTCTTATCGTAATTGTTCGCAAATCATGCAGTGATGTAATATTTTTTTTTTTCATGTTGTAACCGATTGTTTTTGTTGCACAAGATTGATTGGTCGCTTTTGTTTACAGGTTTTTTACATTTTTGTTTTGAGGCAGCAGTTTAACGAGGAGACCAAAACACCTTGAGCAAAGATGAGTTGTGTACGCTGTTGCTTGGTCGGTGCAAGCCGTTTAGCAACGACCAATCATATTGGCAATCATGGTAAGTTTGCGTCATTATTATCTTATCGAAAAATATATGCCTGTAAACAATATCCCAAATCTTATTCAACGTGTGTGTTATTATTGACACTTGACTGGCACGTATTTTGAGATTCTTTTCGCGCATATATTTATGCTAATTGCAGATTAATGATCTTGCTCCAAATCGTCCATTCAATTATAATATTCAGATATCAGTCTCGTGATTGAAAAATAACCAATTCAGACTTTATATCTGCACTAATGAAATGATCGACAAAGAACAAACCTTTTTTTCCTTTTATTATTTCTTTTTAACTTCAGATTCCAATTTAAATCAATTTCTGGTTAATTAAAATGTAGATTTGATTAGATTTTTTTTCTAATTTTGGTATTTTTTGCTTTTCAGTATTCAATATTTCAAGAATTGTAAGCTCCCGGCCACTCACAACTAGCAGCAGCTTAGGAAAGGCACCAACAGAACCTACTCCACCGACAACAGATGTTGGTGGAAGCACATTGGGTTCGACTGGTGGAACCAGCAAAGGTGGTGGCGGTGGCAAGAAGTCAAATAATACACTTACTTGCCCGAAATGTGGCGATCCTTGTACACATGTTGAAACATTTGTATGTGAGTATCGAATACAAAAAATCAATCATTGGTATGAAATAAATAATAAGTTCTTTTATAACAGATGAAAAATAATAATGGAAACGATTTTTTGCAGCTTCAACGAGGTTCGTGAAGTGTGAGAAATGCCACCACTTCTTTGTAGTTCTATCAGAAATTGACACAAAAAGAACGTTCAAAGATGCTCTTAGACCGGAAGACCAGAAACAAGGCTTCTATAGAAAACCACCTCCTCCTCCTAAAAAAGTAAACTACTTTAATATTAATCATTTTTTTACTGTTCATTTATTTTATTATTTTTTTTCAAACAATTTCCTTGTGCTTCTGAAAACATTGTAATTCTTCTTCTAAATTGCAATTCTTTACACGTTTATCTTGTTCTTGCAGATCTTTGAATATTTAAATAAACACGTAGTAGGACAGGAATTTGCAAAAAAAGTCCTTAGCGTTGCTGTGTATAACCACTACAAGAGGATTCATAACAACCTGCCCCTGCAGACTTCGGCTCAAAATAACAACAACGCTGCGAACTCTCAGGAAATGAACCATCCATTCACACACAGAGGTGTCAAGCCACGTAATAACGCTTTTGTACTACGATAAGTTTGTATTTTCGCACCTTGATTCGTTACCATTGAGATGCGGAAGTTTTCAAGGCCAAATCATTGGCATTATTTTTACACCGACTGATTTCATTAATATCGATACATATAAACTAAACACTATTTTCAGTGAATTTTTTTGCTATTTAATCATTCGTCAATTAATTTTTATTGAACTTGGTTTTAGAATTGCTTCACATATCCAGCGTGGCGAACTCTTTAGGCGTGGGATTCCAGCAAGGAACTTCCTCTACCGAGCAAGATCAGAAATCTCTCGGCAGAGACTCCGTGTCCGGCTCTGATATTCTTGATAGCAAACAACATCAACTGAAATTGGAGAAGAGCAACATCTTGCTCCTCGGCCCCACGGGTTCTGGTAAAACTCTGTTGGCCCAAACAATAGGTGATTATCATTTGTCAACAACGCGCTGCCTTCTTATGATTATATTATTTTTGTCCGCATTGCTGAAGACGCGACACGTGTCTGTCTATTTCCGTGCTTTCAATTATACTCAATCAACGATATAGGTCCAAAGTACGCTTCAAATAAAAATAGGTTTTTTTTACTAAACTTGTTTATTTGTTGCTTCGCAAATCCAACTGCCAATTGTTTGACCAATTTATGAAATTAGGGTATAATTGATAACCACATAACAAAATGTCAGAACTGAAATCGATTGAAATGGAAAAATGAATTTATATTGATTCGAGTGTTTATGTTGAGGATTGAATTCTAACAGCGCAAAATCGATTTTCAAAAGTTGCTAAAAACCGAAGGATTCTTTTTTGTATAAATATCATAAATTAGAAAAGTAAACCACCTATTTTTGACAATTTCGTAATGGTTGATGGAGTAATATTTGTTTTAAATATTATGTATTACAAAAATAAGAATCACCCCCGACTTTTTAGTGTAAAACAGAGCCTTGTGCCAAGAATTGAGTAGCTATTGCAACAAAGGCATTAAGTTTCTTTTGACGTATAAATGTCCGATGAACAATAATTGATGTTTTTTTTAAGAGTGTACAAAAGTGGTTGATAGAAGTAGAAATATCAAACACGGGTAATGCAGTAGATTAATTTATGACCTACTTGCAAAATACCAAGTGTGGTATTTTATGACTAAGAAAACGATTTTATTTCTGTGTTGCATTCAAATATTGGCCTTATATGCAATGAAATATATCGAAACTGTCAAATAAAAGAAAGAAAATTATCCAGTCAACAAATTCTTATAAAAAAATCATGAAACTGTATCAAAGAATGTCAGAGGTTGAATTTAATTTTTCAAACGTGATTCTCATTAAAGAAAGTTAATTAAAAGTTTATTCACCAAACCACCTACTTTTTATAAAGCTCATTTTTATGACCACAAGAAACATATTCAATTATTTCTCATTGTTATTTTTCTTTTACTTCATAAGTTTGCAATTTTCATGAATTTCTCATTTCTTTCAGCTCAATGTTTAGACGTTCCTTTCGCCATCTGTGATTGCACTACGTTGACCCAAGCTGGTTACGTCGGAGAAGACATCGAGAGCGTGATCGCAAAGCTTCTGCAGGACGCAAATTACATCGTGGATCGTGCTCAGATGGGCATAGTGTTCCTCGACGAGGTCGACAAGATCGGTGCTGTGCCCGGGATCCACCAGCTCAGGGACGTTGGTGGCGAGGGCGTGCAGCAGGGGATGCTGAAGATGCTTGAGGGCACGATAGTTAACGTCCCGGAGAAAAACAGCTCGAGAAAACTGCGCGGCGACACGCTGCAGGTCGACACGACCAACATCCTCTTTGTTGCCTCTGGTGCTTACAACGGTCTCGACCGTCTGGTCTCGCGTAGAAAAAATGAAAAGTACTTGGGATTCGGTGCCACGCCGGCCACAGAGAGCCCGGGCAGGAGAGCCGCCAGCTTAGCCGATGTGGCCAACATGTCACCCTCAACCGACGATGACAATAAGGAGAAGGATGTTCTGCTGAGACAAGTCGAGGCCAGAGATCTCATCGACTTTGGAATGATACCAGAGTTCGTCGGACGGTTCCCAGTTCTCGTTCCTTTCCACACTCTTAGCAAAGAAATGCTTGTGCGCATCTTAACTGAGCCACAAAATGCTATGGTGCCACAGTACCAAATGTTGTTCTCAATGGATAAGGTAAGTTCATGATTTGACATGTTCAATAAGATATCAATATCAAATTTTTGTTTAAATATATAAGGTTACATGGAAGTGTCGCGTGAAATCAAATTCCTGATTGTACAATTTTATATAAATTCAACTGATCACAACAAAATAAGATATCACTATTTTTTATAATCGTAATTTGAAAAATGTCCTTAGAAAGAAAAATCGATTTTTTTTCTTGGCTATACGTTTCATTTTACTGAATTTATTGTGAATCATTTGATGAGATGGATGAAATTTATATTCTATAATGTATATTATTTGGTTTTAATTTTTTAGGTCGACTTATCATTCACCAACGAAGCCCTGGAAGCAATCGCTGCCCTAGCAATGGAACGTAAAACAGGAGCTAGGGGACTGAGGGCAATTATGGAATCGTTGTTGTTGGACCCAATGTTCGATGTCCCTGGCAGCGACGTGATGTCGGTACACGTGACCGACGCTTGTGTGCAAGGAAAAGAGAAGCCACATTACATCAGGAAAAATGAATCATCGGAGGAAGAGCTGCAAGCTCAACAGGTGCAGAATTAACACGGGTCGAAATCGCACCTTGACGTGTTGCGAAACTCAGTTTCCCCTCGTAGGGACACGTCCGGGAGCGAATATCCGCGAAACCAGACAAGATAGCATAAATTCGAAGAACAATTCTCTTTATCTATGAAATTGAGGAATCTTCATTAAAACCTAATTGTTAATTCATCTTACATTTTACTTCTTTTTATCTGCGTAAGCAACAAAGAAAATTTAAAGGTCGTTTGATGTCTGCCGTGTACAATATTTGTGTTGAAATTTTTTTTGTTTCTCCAATATATATAAATGTTGTATACGTAAAAATCATGTAAACACAAATATTTATGAAACCAGATTTTTATGAGAAAAAAATTATTTTTACTTGAAATAGTCTAAAAATTCTTTGTAATATATTGTACATAGCAATAGTTTAGAACAAATTCGAATTTATTGCATTGATGAGTCGTTGCTCCTTAATTGACCGGTTTCAGTGGTCAGCGGATACAAAAACAAAAAAAAAACTAACAAAAGATATAACTAAAAAAAACAAAAAAGATAAAATTTAATCGTTTTGATTGAAATAAAACAAAGTCATTTTTGTGTGTTGACGAGTTGTGAGTGCCAGCCGGAAAGCTTTTATAGCGGAATAAAAAGTTAATGAAATTTCTCTATAGAAAATTGATATTGAAGGGCGGAAGCAAAGAAAAAAAAACAATTACAAGACACAGAGTGTCTGGGGAAACAATGTTACGATTGTAGTTAATTTACAATGTACGACTGTATATTTATAATAAATAAGCGAAAAAAAAACATCACTGATTTTCTGTGTGAATATATGATTTCGTCGGAACAAAATTATAAGTACCTAAAAAAACGTCGCATTAGTTTCTGTTCCCTTATTTTACACAGCCAGATCTTTTTTCAACAATAATTACAACAACTGCTTGACAAATAAATTCATCTAATTAATTCACAAGCTCTCAATATTCTTACAAATAGTAAAACTTGATTGACAAAAAAAGAGCAAAAAAACATCAATAAACTCATTTACAAAATATATCTGGGACCATAAAGAGCTCGTTCACTCCATCTTTGGTTGCTTCGGTTTGGACTTCATCAGATTTCCCACCTCAGTCAGGATCCACTTTGTGGCTTTAAGGACCATCACGTGCACTGCAAATTGCATCACCAGAGATCCAAAACCTTTATAGAGCCCAAGTGCACCTTCTGACGTGATTATCGAGCGATAACAATCGACAGCGCCACTGTAGCCGGTCAACAGCGGAGTTACACTTCGTCCAGTGTCCAAATTATCAATTATTGTTCTTGTACCCTGGAGGTGCAGTCTTTGAATGACAGTCTCAAAGGGATAAAAGACGACATCCGCGGCGCACATAGACACCAAAACTGCCTGCAATTCTATATCCTGTACCACTGTATTTGAAATAATATCTTTCTTGAAGGCGCCCTGAAAAACATCACACAATTATATTTGATATTCTTAATTTCTTCACATTAGTAAAGCTTTCAGAAATTCTTAAATTTCAAACCTGGCTAGAAATTATTAAGAAAATGTAACGCAAAAACTTCTTACGTTTATGACAACGACTTTTCACGAAACTAGATTGGTAATCTTTTCTTATAATTATTTTCTGTCAATATCTCTAACCAGTCTAACCAGCTTTTAAAGTTACATACTCAATGTCGCATTTTTACACGAGTAGTTTATAGAAAGTGAGATTTTCAAACAGGAAAAATTACTTTAGCTTCCTGTGAGTATTTGTATCTAACGTGCATGATGTGACTAGTGACACCTTTCACGACCAAAGTGAAGAGATACTTGGTAACCCCGCAGATTATCGTTGGCGGTAACAGGGCGTAGATTGGTATAAGTCTCCCTTTATTGCTGACCTCCAGCAGACGAACGGCGCCATCTCTGAAAACATCCAGAATTCCAGGCTTCTCGGAGGCGATCTCAGATTGTACCGTTTCAACAAGAGATGCTGAGTAGAATGGTGTGATAATACCAATGGAGATGCTGCGAAATTAGAAATTAATTAATGATGTAAACTGAATTATCAACTCGTTTGAAGGACTGACTCCAAGATTCTCAGTATTTCATGAAATCACTTTTTAATTTTTTCAATTTTTAACACGAAAATTAAATACAACAGCTGATTATCAAAACAAAATGATTCCTAGATAAATTAAATTCTAATTATTTTGAATAACAAAATTTCAGTTACCATTTGAGCATAATGTGCTGACCAAAAGATTTCATTGAGCCATTTGAAACGTTGACTTCTCTGAAAAAAATGAAACAATCAAATTGAATGCGTATGAACAATTTCGGTAATATTATTCAATAAGTTGTTTTTATAAACTTGTTGTTTTAACGTATAAATGTTAACATTTGCAACTTGTTATTTTCTTACTTTGGCCAAGGTGTAATTTTTGACAGGATATCTTCGACTGCCAATGTCAACCCCCTGACAAGCAAGACCGATCCTATTCCCTTCCACAAAGTGCTGAGCCCTTGAGTTTGATGCAAACGAATTATAACGGGCAATAATGTGATCGGTATTAGATGATACTTTGAAGCACTGGGATTAACTTGACATTGTCTTCTCAGAACAATAAATGGGTGGATAAGTAAATTCTCCGTTATTAAACTAGCTAAACCACAACCTGCTCCTACGTAAGTAGTAACTGCTATTTCTGCAACATATAAAATGATCATTTTCATACATTTTCATATCAAATATATCCATGACGATTTTTTTGTAAACAAATAAAATTAAATAAATCCATGTTTTTGAAAAGAAAAAATTTAATCTAAAATTTAGAAAATTATATAAAAAATGGGACAAATTGAGACATAAAAGAATTTTGGCAGTAGAAATAAACTATTGCAACAATTCTGCCTGACCTTCAAAGAGTGATAATAGAAGTGAAAATTTGAGCGTGAATTTTGTAACTATTTAAAAGTTGGGACATTGAAAAAGAATTGTAAGAGAAAAATGCTGACCATCGTCGGAAGGCAGATTACCGTCCGGGTTCTCATAAATGATCACCGACGGTCGTATAACCTCCCGGTCGTAATACTTGTCAGGATAAACCGGGGACGAGTCGTACAAATCGGACCGCGAGCCGCGGTACACCCTGCCATGCTGAATTTCCTGCAACCCTGCCATTATCTTCGCGAATCCTGACTCGAGGAGGTGATGTTTCTCACAATTGGAGTGATGTTGACCGAAAACGAAGTTTGGTCAACATTTTGAAACACAAACAAGTGCGAGAGACCACTGCCAGAGAGAGAGCTCAAATCTGCAAAGTGAAGTTAGGTGCAGAATAGCGCTAACTCAATCTGCCTCAAAAACTGCGCAAATATCGTCATTGCGCATGTCACATAAAAAGGGCGCGAAAGTAGCGGAGGTGACGTCACAAAGTCACTAGAATTTAAAATTCTAGGCGCGAAATTAAAATTTCTCTGTAAAATAATTCGTTACCGAGAAAATAAACACAAATATAATAAAAACCCGTTTTTTATTTATTACTTTTGTACATTTCTTTATGGTTTTATTTTTAAATTTATAAATTTTAAGAAAAGGTAAATTCAAACAATACAATAGATAAATATTTAAATAAATTCTCATGCATAAAAATTTAAAAAATGATGTAAAATCAATAAATTTGTAATTGTTGTAAATGAAACATTTATTATTATAAAACGAGTAGTATTTGTCAAAACAAAAAATGATGTATAAAAAATCATATTATACGATTAAGTTCATTCATCTTTGGTTACAATACACTTTTCATAACATTATTATTTATTACAAATTTTCATTAATATTATATTTTTCATGAAATATTTTATGAAATGACAATTTTGTCATCAAAATGTAATTGTAATTATTAAATGCGATTTCACATACCAATGTGCAATCAAGAAAAACCATGAATTACATAAATAAATAGAGTATCAATTTTAAATCTAACGTTATATATTATAATATTACATACGTTTTAACATTTTTTTTTAAACTAGAATGTCGAGCGCGCTTCGCGCACTCTCCTTCGTCGAATTTAAAATTTTCCCAAACGAATGAAAATACATTGGCGCTCGCTGCGCGTGCGCCTGCGTTTTGATTCTTAATTTTCCTAACAAAACT